>APFE031648495.1:34522-49100 GCA_000404065.3 Pinus taeda
GAAGCTCATGAGTAGGACTAGTTATAAATGGTACTTTTATCTCTTAACCATTTCTACTTATGCGTTAAAGTGATATTCTATTTTCAGTTGTTTATATATTACAACGTGGATTCCTGAGTTATCATTTGGCACTTTTGTACGGTGATAACTATTTATTTGTGCTTAGTGTATGAATAGCTCATTTATGCGATAGGTTTTCACAACTGTTTCGTCTAACCTCTTATACGAAGTAGTTCATCTTTATTGAATTCTTTTCTTATAATAGCTAAATGATATTTATTACCAGTTATTGTTTGAAATCTTTTTGGATTGCATAGAAGAAAGATCACACCCCGGGTTAGCATAGATTTTGATGTTTTTCTGTTTATTAGAATACAATAGCATAGCTTTAGATTAGAATTAGGATAGAAGTATTCCATTTAGAACAGAAATACCCATCTTTCTCACACACACACACTGAATTGGGAAATTGGTCCCATATCCCCAGTTGGACCCACTATACCAAACAAATAAGGAGCTGCCAACCAAGGTCCAGACCGGGCGGGTATCCCCCTTGTTGTAGACCCGATTTTCGGGGCCTTCAACATATTTGGCACTAGAAGGAGGGCTTGAACTATGAATGGCAAGTAAATCTAAATCAAAATACCATTCTGAGAGTAAATCGCCCTCACCATCTCCCCCGACTTCTCCATTACACTTAAATCTAGAATTAGAAGTCGCCGGAGCATCAACCGCTGCTACAAACCCTGACATTTCGGAACAATCTATTATTGAACCTCCTGAAGTTGAATCTGTCATTCACAAACTTCAATGATTTTCCATTTCCCCTCAAAGATCTGATAAATTTCATGTAGCATGACTTCGCATTCTAACCCTGCTCATTCCTTGACCAGATTAAAGGGTGAAAAGTTTGGTGTTCGACCAACCAAATTACCTCTTCCCAAAAGGAAAAGAGCAAGGAAGTCACCTAAAGAGTCCAACAGCGAGACTCTTTCATCAACATCATCCATATCAACCTCTTCACCATGAAGTCAGCCATCCACTCCTCCACTTCAGACCATTATCAATCCACCTACTGGAACCCCTACAACTCCTCCTCAATCATCTACGATCATAATATCCTCATCTTCCCAACCACAGGGATCATCTTCTGCACTTCCCCCTATTAGTAGTTCAGCAATGGCCCAGTCTCCATAGAATAACCATGGGGCAGTCTTAATGCCTGGACCCTTGAGTCAAATACTGACCCATCCCGAGAAATGGCTGCCTAAGTTCAATCCCGAGGCAGACATGCTTGTAGAAGAGAACATAAACAAATTTATGCTATCCATTAATCTCAACGGGGTTACTAATGAAGATCCTGTTGTTCGACTGTTTCCTTATACTCTGCAAGGAACAACCGAATCATGGTATTTCTCATTAGCCTCTGGATCTATTACTAGTTGGGACATCTTCCAATACCAATTCCTAACCAAGTTTGGTGACGACAGGTCTACGAAAACGTTAATCAACGACGTATCCAACCTTAGGGCTGAATCTAGAGAGCCTATCAAAGACTTCAATCTAAATTTCAATAAAATTCTAAACAAAATTCCTACTTCTTCCCAGCCTAGCGAAGAAGTGCGATATGAATGGTATATCACTGCTTTACCATCAAACATAGCAATCTTCGTGGACACGGCTAATAAAACAACCTTAGCCGAAAACATGAAAGAAGCCATAGCAGTAGAGAAATGTATAATAGCCCTAGAGAACAAATCCGCGATAGAGGAACAGAAATCTAAGAAGGTAACCTTCAAAGAAGAGTCCAAGAAGAAACAAGCAAAATATCCATTCGATTTGGAGGGATTGCAAAAAGTTCTGAAGACCATGTCCAATGAAATGGCCGACATAAAAAATCAAGTAGCAGAAACTTCTTCAAAAAGGCCCTATAGAGCTTTTAAAAGAGGCCCGTTCAAGGCCACCCAATGCTATTACAAGTGCTGAATCCGAGGAAGAGGAAGAGGAAATTGCCACTGAAGGGCAAATCGATGATGAAGAAGTTGTAGAATTACAAGGAATGTGGGATTTCATCCTCCCATAAGAAGAAGCTCAAGAAGTATTCCCACTTAACACACGAAGTAGAAATCAACTTGATCCTCCCCAAACTACCCCAAAGCCAAAGAGCGCAAGCTTTGCAACAAAGGATAAAGTCACAACAAAGAAAACGACATCTAAAGTGACTCAGACTAGCCCAGTCCAAACAGATTCACCAACTCCGTCTAAAACACTGATCGTTTCGGATGAAATGGAGTACAATATTATAGAAGACATGAAAAAGACTAGGGCCTACATCACTCTGTACGAATTCAACAAGCTAAAGCATCAACAAAAGATAATGTTGAAAGAATTACATGCTGTGCCAGCAGCACCTTTGCCTGTTGCTGTAATTTCTCAAGCTTCCCATAACATGGGAAGACCTCCAACTAATATGACTAACAAGATTGATCCAAACGACATCACTTTAATTGGAGGAAGATCGAGACCTCATACTCCCCCTTTTCTCCTTACTTATGAAATTTTTAACAAAAATGTACATAATTGTTTAGTGGATTCTGGTGCTTCATCGAATATTTTACCAAAGTCCATATGCACCAAATTAAACATTCAACCACAGAAATCCGTTATTCACATAGTTCAGCTAGATCGATCTCAATTCGAAGTCATTGGCGAACTAAATCAAGTAACCATAGGGCTGTCATCCAACCCGAAGGTATGTCAAGATATTGACATTTTAGTCGCTGATATCCCTAAATTTTATTGCTTAATTCTCAGCAGGGATTGGTCAGAAAAACTGCATGGATACTTCGCAAATGAATGGTCGCACATGTGGCTACCTTCCAATGGTAAGCCAAATCAAATAAAAGTTGAACGAGAATTACATCAGAAGTACATAGTAACGGAATTAGAGGGGAAAAATGAACCAGTAGCATATAACAGTAGCATAATTGGCAATTACTCAGTAGATTATTTTCTCGACAATTTTAATGCTCATACGTCACCTTATTTAGAACATTCTGTTTTGTCCCAAGTCGAAAATTTTTCTCAAACGAATAGTTCAAAATGTATCAATTTTTTAGATAGACCTGTAAATAAATCTTTGTTTTGGAAATTATTCTTTGATGGTTCTAAATCTAATGAAGGAGCAGGAGCAAGATGCGTGCTAATTAGTCCAGAAGGAGATAAAATCATGTTAACATGCAGGCTTGAATTTGATTGTACCAACAATACAGCAAAATATGAGGCTTTAGTCCAAGGGTTGTACAAAGCAATCGGGTTAGACATAAAGTACCTCCAAGTCTTTGGGGACTCTGAAATTGTAGTCAAATAGGTACGAAATACTATACATTGCTTATCAGGTCATTTAAAACACTATCAATCTTTAGTTCAATATCTGACTGAGCATTTTATAGCATTGGATATTTCATCAATTCCCAGACTCCAAGCGCTGACCTTTTAGCTAACATAGCTTCTAAGCTCATTCCATCAGAAGATTTTAGTCTAGATAGATTCTCAATAGAATTAATCTTTGGACCTTATATTCCTGACAACATCACAAATTGGAGAATATTCAACGACGATCCTGATATCGTAAATTTCCTTGCTTCTGAAGGATCCTACTCCAATTAAATAATTGACGAAGACCAACATGATCGACAATTACAACAAAATAGCACTAACAATGCTATACCTAAATCAGTGGTCAAGTTAGAAGATCTGTACGATTTAAAAGATCGGTTTAAAAGGTCTACCAATTCAAAGCTCCAAAGTTCAACTTTGAATTACGAATTAGTAAACCTAGGAACCAATGCCAAATCCCAAAACATAAATCTAGGCCTCGGCCTAGCCCCTGAAGAAAAACTAGCATATATTCGTCTTTTGAGACAATACAAAAACGTTTTTGCTTGGAAATATGATGAACTCAAAACATACGACACTTCCATCATCCAACATACTATTTCGATGACCGATAATGAAAAACATGTCCAACAAAAATTCAGAAAGATCCATCCCAATTTAGAAAATCAGATAAAAACTGAACTCAATAAGTTGTTGAAAGCCAAGATAATCTTTCCCATCAGACATTCTAAATGGGTCTCCAATATGGTACATGTTAGAAAGAAAAACAGAGATATTAGAATTTTGACTTTCGAAATCTTAACAAGGCCTGTCAAAAAGACAATTTTCCTTTACCACCTATGGAGCAGATATTGCAGGCAGTGGCGAGCTCAGAATTAATGTCTTTCTTGGATGGATTTTCAGGATACAATTAAGTGTTGGTACATCCTGATGATCAATTGAAAACCACATTCAAAACTAAATGGGGCACATATGCATATCGAAAGATACCATTTGGTTTGATTAATGATGGTGCCACATTTCAAAGAGCCATGGACATTGCATTTAAAGGTTTAGTCAATAAATCTGTAGTAATTTATTTGGATGATATAACCGTGTATTCCAAGAAACGAAGCGACCATCTCAAAGACTTGAAACAAATCTTCCAACGATGTTTAAGGTATGGAATTCACTTAACCCAAAGAAATCTTTTTTTGCATTAAGTGAAGGGAAACTTCTAGGATTCATATTGTCAAAATTTGGAATTCACATCGATTCTGACAGAATCAAAGAAATTTCTGAAATGTCCCTACCTCATAACAAAAAATCCATGCAATATTTCCTTGGTCAAATCAATTTTGTAAAGAGATTTGTTCCAGATTTTTCACGAATCGTATCCCCTTTACAAATGATGATAAAAAAGAACTCTAATTTTAAATGGGGCCAAGATGAACATGAAGCGTTCAACCTGATCAAACAAGCTATCATTAATGCTCCATCTTTAACAACTCCGAATTTTTCAAAGCCTTTTATTTTATACACATTTTCCTCAGATAGGTCATATGCTGCGATACTCACTCAAATGAATCAAGAAAAGGTGGAAGCACCAATTTCCTTTTTCAGTTCAAATTTGTAGGGTGCTAAATTAAATTACTCAGATGTAGAGAAACTGGCTTATGCTGTTTTCAAAGCAATCAAATACTTCATACCTTTTCTACTCAAAACCCATACTAAAATTATAGTACCATTTCCAGCGGTAAGGAATCTTCTAGTACAAAAGGATGTGGGTGAAAAGAGGGCCAATTGGGTCACTGCCTTACAAGAATATGACATAGAAATTAAACCAGCAAACATTGTAAGAGGTCAAGGCTTTTGCAAAATGCTGGTTGGAGCATCGCAAATTTCAGAAATACCATTTGTAGAGGTACAAACGTGTGAGGTAAGCCTAAACGATGAAGAGTCATTATACGCTGATATCATTTATTATCTTAAAAATGGATATGCTCCTTCAAACCTCGATCATACTAAGAAAGAGCTCTAAGGTTGAAAGCCAAACAATATCATCTCATAAATGATATTTTGTTTAGAACGAATTGTGATTATATTCTCCTTAGATGTCTTGAGAAATCTGAAGCTGAAAAAGTTTTGCAGGAACTCCACGATGGACCAGCAGGCGGGCACTATGCTGGAGATGCTACTGCACATAAAATCTTGCGCGCAGGGTATTAATGGCCCACGTTATTCAAAGACTCGCACAGTTACGTGAGGAAATGTCAAGTCTGCCAAACTACTGCTGGGAGACAAAAGAAGCCATCCTTACCATTGCAACCAGTTAACATCGAGCAACCCTTCAGTCAGTGGGGATTGGACATAATAGGTGAGATCATTCCTCACTCTTCCAAGAAGCATAGATATATCCTTACAGCAACAGATTATTTTACTAAGTGGGTAGAAGCAGTTCCACTCAAGACAGCTAATGTTGAAAATATCATTGAGTTCATAGATCAATTTATAATCACCAGGTTTGGATTGCCTTCCGCTTTAATGTTTGATAATGCATCATACTTTTCTGGAAATGCAATGACTAAATTTGCACTTGAAAGAGGATTCAAACTCAAATATTCGGCCAATTATTATCCACAGGGTAATGGATTAGCCGAGTCTACGAATAAAAACCTAATCAGGATTATCAAAAGAACAGTAGACCAAAATCATAAAAATTGGCATAAATCCTTAATACATGCTTTGTGGGCAGACCGAATAACGAGAAAAGCTTCCATCGACACTTCTCCCTTTAATTTAGTTTATGGGAAAGAAGTGGTTCTTCCAACTCACTTAGAAATTCCCTCTTTGTCTCTAGTTCAATACATTGATGAAGTACCAACTTCCTCATTACACCTAAGACAGATGGAAATAATCAAATTAAAAGAACAACGAGAACAAGCTAAAAAAACGCATGCTCATCATCAAGCATTAGTAAAATCCTCTTTTGATTCAAACATAATGACCAGAAAAGATTTTCAGATGGGAGACTTAGTTTTAAAATGGGACAAGGCACATGAAGAAAAGGGAAAGCATACAAAATTTCAAAGAATGTGGCTTGGTCCTTTTCAAATTGTAGAAGTCTTAGGTCCATCAACATTTGTGTTACAGGATTTAGCAGATAAAAGAGATTCTTTGCCTGTCAATGGACAAGTTCTTAAGAAATATTTTCCATAGAAGATTATTCTTCTATTTTTGTAGAGTAATATTTTTCTTTTCATAATAAAACTAGTTGTGAATGGTTACATCAGGCATTTACGAAAGATACACCAAATCCCTTTCAGATTTTGATTTTTCGCTTGTATAAATAACAAATCTTTTGGAAAATTGATCTTTATTATTGAAAGATACAGTTAAAGACTCCAACCTAGATATGACACTAGTTTCAACTTCATAAAGTTTGATGAAAACAACCTTTAGTGAAGAAATTGTTTTATATCAGTGCAATGAAAGGTATCAATAACAAAATAAAGATTCTCTATAGAACAACTACTTCCAAAAACTCTATCATTGTCGTCCAGAGCTATCTAAAGAAAACAATGACTTCCTCCCTGCTAAGGAAATCACAAATTTCAGAGGAACAATCCAAGGATACACTTCATCTTGAAGAATGAGAGGTCTCATCACGAGTCGGCTTATCATAATCACAGATATTATAACTCGCTGACTTTGCCAAAAACTACATACCACAACAGGGCAATGACTCAAGATTGTTACGATCAAGAGGCAAGGGGTCTCATCACGAGCCAACTTGTTCAACAAAGTTATAAATCAAGTGAATGACTGTGTCATAAATTGGCTATCAAACCAAGACATTGTTCTTTAAGAATAAAAAGAAAATCAAAGCAATAAATGTGGATATGGATTCTTCTTTGAGAGTTGTAGGTTTCTTTAAGTAGGATACAGGATCATTTTTGGGTAACAGGTAACCCTGTCGAGGCTATGAACGCCTACTGGCAGCAGAGGCTCTACCTACGACAAATGAGCATATTTTAAAATTGGTTTACAGAGAAGATTTTGTTTTATCTTTACAGACCAAGTAATGACTGATGTAAATACAAGGATTAACTTGAGGGAGCAAATAATCAAAGTTGAAAATAGCTTAAACAAAATGTCATTGACAGGTTAGAGCATAATGTACTTTATCTTTCCATAATAAAGTTTAATTTTCTGAAAAATTTACTATTTTGGAAGTTGAAAAAATTCAATATAAACACAGAGATAACTGGTTCTTCCAAGTGAATTACCAATTGTTGTAGCCACCAACAACCCCCCTCCTTATGAAGTGTTATTACTAATACTAAATAAGTGGGGACCCTTAGTAAAAAATTAAAAAAGAAATCAATTAGTGTTATATTTCTTTTTAGATGAAACTTACAACATCATGGACTTAGGGAAATACCTTTGGAGAATCTAGAAAACCTAAGTTTCATAATGAAGAAAGTAAATTCACTCCTTAAGAGAGATCACATCACACAAAGAATGATAGGATACCTTCTAAATAAGCCAAAATGATAAAAAAAGCGAGATTGCGATGCAAAACTCCATTGCATCACATGCATTAAGAAGCACTCACATTAAAAGACTTAAAATCATCGATATGCGATATCGCATATCGCACATCGCAAAAATCACATGAATTACACATAATGATTATAATGATTAAGTGATCTGCGATCTTGCGATCTTGCGATACTGCGATCCTACGATCTTGCAATCTTACGATTCTGCAATCTTGCAATCCTGCGATCTTGTGATAGAACAGCACGATGCAATTACGGTAATGCGATACAGCGATCTGCGACATCGCAAAGAAAAATCGCATAACCTCTCCATCGCAGTTGGTTCTAGCTCATTATTCGAGAAAACCTTTTAGGCCAAGAACTGGTCATGCGCTTTAATGCGAATTAATGAGTTGTCCCCAGTTGTTAATGAAGTATGGTGTTGTGTTTTTCGAAGAACTAGTTCACGTAAGGTGGCATGTTTTGCATATCTTCGACATTTAAAGTTTTCTTGTCATTATTTTTATCATTACTTCCACCTCAATTGTAAACTGCAGGAACAAAGGACGAAGCATTATATAAGGCAGTATGCAGGAAAATATGAGGAGGAAAGATATTTCTCCAATGTCCATATCAGCAAGCACACCTAATCAACTTAAGGGAGAGAAAGAGCCGCAGAACTCTTCTGAAGCATCCATCACAGATTTCTCATATCCAGCTATGGTTGAATGGGTACTGAATGATGCTGATACCAGAAATAGACAGTTTAATGCTCAGGGTCAAGAGCTCACGGAATCACTATTTTTACAATTTTTCAGCTTTATACCCGATAACAGAAAAAGGCGCAAAGGCGAAAAACGCATCACGGAAGCCCGGATCAAGAAACAGAGGCAGTTTCCAATAGAAGACTTGCTCAAAAAGGAAGGCTTCTAATTACTCAGTCACCTGCAAGCCCCAAAAATTGCAAGGAAGCAGCGATAGAAACAAACTGGAAACAAAAATCTATAACAGAAGCAATACGAGGGTTAACCAAGTTAAAATGGGATTATTACCAGACATACATGGTAAAGCCACATAGTCATTGGATGACTCTCAAATATATCATCAGTTTTGTTGAGAAGATAGTGTTAGCTCTTGCCGATTCTGTTTGCTTAACTCAACCAAAGACGGAAGACACTCAGCGGACTCTACTTAGGCAAATATTGAATGCTTGTGATGTTAAGGAGAAAATTTAAAGATAGTTAAATATTATATTTAATTTTAGAAATAGTGTTACATAGAAAAAGGACAGTCATTTAAACCGAATCCTGAATTTCTGTAGATAAGTTATTTAGTTAGTAGTATTTAAACCATTCTCATGCATTTAGAGAAGGGTCCAGAAATTTATCAAAAACTTGTCCTCAAAACATGCACTTTTGCACCCTCAGAGGAGGTTTTGGTGAATGAATGGAACAGGGTTTATTTGATTTATTTGATATCTTCTACTGATGTTGCACTTCTGTACTCTTAGTGGATGTTAAATCAAGGAGAGATAAATCAATTGTTGCTTGAAGCTCATGAGTAGGACTAGTTATAAATGGCACTTTTATCTCTTAACCATTTCTACTTATGTGTTAAAGTGATATTCAGTTTTCAACTGTTTATATATTGCAGCATGGATGCCTGAGTTATCATTTGGCACTTTTGTACGGTGATAGTTATTTATTTATGCTTAGTGTATGAATAGCTCATTTATGCGATAAGTTTTTCACAACTGTTTCATCTAACTTCTTATACGAAGTATTTCATATTTATTGAATCATTTTCTTATAATAGTTGAATGATCTTTATTACTAGTTATTGTTTGAAATCTTTTTAGATCGCATAGAAGAAAGATCACACCCCAGGTTAGCATAAATTTCGATGTTTTTCTGTTTATTAGAATACAACAGCATAGCATTAGATTAGAATTAGAATAGAAGTATTCCATTTAGAACAGAAATACCCATCTTTTTCACACACACACACTGAATTAGGAAACTGGTCTCATATCCCCAGTCGGACCCGCTATACCAAATGGATCAGGAGCTGCCAACCAAGGTCCGGACCGAGCAGGTATCCCCTTTGTTGTAGACCCAATTTTCAGGGCCTTCAACAACTTGATATTCAAATGAAATTGTTGTAGGTATGTGGACCACTTCTCATGGCGATCATTCTGCAACTTCCCTTGCGTCTGTATGAACTACAGGGGTTGGTGGTTTGTGTGGATGACCGTTTCCTTCCTCAAAATGTAATTCTTCCATTGTCGACAAGCCTACACAATTGAATACATATCTTTGTCATAAGTGGGATACTTTTGGGCTATGTCTGAAAGTGTCTTACTGTGATATGTCAATAGATGCCCTTGTTGAGTAAGGACTGCCCCAATAGCATAGTCAAAGGCAATGTTTCAACTTTGCGAATGCCTTCTGTTGAGATTCAGACCAAAATAATTTTTCTTTCACTCCTCCCTTGGTGACTTGACTCAAGGTCCTAGTGATATGAGAGAATCCCAACACAAACCTACAATAGAAATTAGCAAGACCCAGAAAGTTGCGGAGCTCTGTTATAGTGGTTGGGGTTGGCAAATCCCAAATGACTTGGATCTTTGTTGAATCCACATGCACCCCCTGTTCATCAATAATGTATCCCAGATACTGAACCTGGTTCATGCCAAAAGTGCATTTCTCCAAATTGTCACACAACATGTGTTTTCGTAGTGTTTGGAGAACCCATCAAATGTGGTGGAGGTTCTCTTTCAAACTCTGGCTTAAGATCAGGATGGCATCCAAGTGTACCACTACAAATGAGTTGGTGAATGGCCTCAATATGTCATCCATCAGCCTCATGAAGTTTGCAAGAGCATTCGTCAACCCGAAAGGCATAACCAACCATTCGAAAAGTCCCTCCTTAGCTTTGAAGGCAATCTTCCACACATCGGAGGGTTCGATTGGTACCTAGTGATATTCAGACTTCAACTCAATCTTGCTAAAATATTTTGCCCCCTTCAGTTGGTCTAGAAGGTCATTAATCTATGGGATCTAGTACCTATTTTGAATAGTGATCTTTTTCAGCACCTAGTCATCAATACAGAGTCTCCAAGTCCCATCCTTCTTCTGTACTAACACAATCAGGCTCCCACAGAGATGAACTCAGCCAGACATGACCTTTCTGTAGTAGCTCCTGAATCTGGCTCTTAATTTCATCATTATCTAGAACAGATCACCGATAGATTGGTCCATTTGGCAACAGTGCACTTAGCGTTAGATCGATGGAGTGCTTGACCTGACAGTGCAGAGGCACTCCTGCGGGGGAGGTGAAGATGTCCTTGTATTCCTCCACAGCCTTGTTCATATGTTGTTTTCATGCAAAGCGGCCCTGTCTAGAGGTCGTGACCACCGTATTCTTCTTTCCCTGAGGGAATATCATCCTGAAAACAAATTTCCCAGTTTTTGAAATGAGCTTACTGCATTATTTTGCAGTAACCAAAGAGATGGCGGTGGGCAATGCTAGCTATGTTATCCTGTACAACTTATTTTTGAAAGTAACAATAACAACACGAGGCCTTAACTCATACATAATATGTCACTTCCATAAGTATGGTTGACCTAATAATACATCACAAACATCAAGGGGGGTAACGTCACACAATACTTCAGCCATGAAGGGCTTAATGCTATATGGGAGGCGACACTGATAGCTCATGTGAAGATCCCATCCTTGGTGAAGCCACCAGATGGTGTACGGTTGTGGGTGTGCTGTGATCGATAAGCCTAACTGCTTCATGACCTCTGCCGGAATGAAGTTATTTTGGCTCCCGCTGTCAACAATGAACTGTAGCGGGTAGCCCTTTACCCACATCTAGGAGTGGAATAGGTTCTCCTCCTCCTTTACATCTTCAGGTTCCTCCTTCTAGATCTTCGTGGTGGAAACGATGGATTGGGCTCCACATCTATAATATGCTTCCCTTTGTCATTCCCCTTGTCAGGTTCAAACTTGGGGTCAGAAGATGCATCTGATTCTGAAGCCCTGAGCTCCACCACTAGTGATTGCTTGGCCCGACACTCACTTGTGTTGTGAGTGGAGCTCTTATGGAACTCACACCACTTTACCGTGTCCTTCTTCAGCTTCATGGTGCTGTTCTTTATTTGCGGCTTTGGCAGGTTGTCCTCGGCCACACTGCCTTGGCTTTGTCCTTTGTTTTACTGTCTGGGGAAATTTTCCCCTTCTTTGGATTCGGAGATCTAAAGTCTTGTTCTTCTGTTTAAACTTCTGCTCCATCTTGATGGCATATCGGTATGTCGTGCCGAGCGAGGAGATGTCCAAGAACTCCATCTCCTCATGTATGTACCTGTCTAGGTAGCCGCAGTACTTGAGTACCAAATGTTTCTCTGAATCCTTGAGTGTGAAGGGTATGAAAAACATTGGTAAACTCTGGCACATCTTAGTCCCTTCCTTGCCACAGTTTTGTCCACTTTATGTATTTATCCTCATAGCTCTCAACAAGGTAGTATTGATCCTTGATGGCATCCCAAGATGAGTTCCAAGTGGGTGCGGCTAAAAAAAGTGAGGTCATACTTTCATCCTTCTTCTGCTCGTAGTACGTTTTCCACTAGTCCTTGACGTGGGGGGCAGATTTGAGAAGAGCAAAAGTATTCTTTTCTTGGCTAGAAAAATCATGAACAATAAAATATCCTTCTAGCAGATTTAACCATTTATCTATGATGTCTGCATTTATTTGGCCCTAAAATATGGGAATGTCAAAGTTTACTTGTACCTTAAAAGGAGTGGAGTCTCCAGAGTGGCTGCTGGATGTGGATGCACTGTCGGTGGGTAACCGTTGAGGGATCTAGGAAAAGTTATCCATCAGTGCGTTCCTTTGTTTCTCGAGAGCTCCTCGAGCAATATTTTGATAGGATCTCTTGCCCCCTCATCTTTCTCTTCTTCCCCCATGGGCGGTTGTCGGGGTTTTCCAAGTTGATCTTGCAAATGTTCAACCAGATCAAGCCCTAACTCCTTATATCCTGACCTCCTTGGGGTCATGCAAAGAAAAACAGAGAAAGAGCAGACGAGTCTAATACCATTGATCCAGATTTAAACAAGAATGCAACATATTATAGATATAACCATAAATACAAAGATGAAATAGAAACAACACTTCATTTCATTAATATCAAATACTGAAATATGCTTACAAACAGAATGGAAATAAGACTACGTCGAGCGATGGTAGCTTATCCCTGAAAGAGATGTGGTGGCTACATGCCTCTAAACTGTGTTACAATGTGGATCAAAGACCTATTTATTCCTGAGAGATAATGGAAAGCCATAAACATCCAAAAATGTAACGCTAGGAGATGAAGCGCCAAACTATGGGCCCCGTTTGGGTAAATTGGTACATCAACTTTTGGGGTCGTAACTTTGACATACATTCTCTATTTGACGTGCACAATACCTCGTTAGAAAGATCTATCTGAGGAGTACAACTTTTGAATGGCCAGCATCAATTAATATTCTGTGATGGTCCAAGTTTTCCCAAAAAACATCGTTTAGGGCCATAAAACAGCTCCAGAAGTTCAGGACCTGAAAAAATTCCAAAATAGTAAAATTTTCTATAAATAAGGAAACTAAAAAATTGAAAGAAACAATGGTAGGGATCCAGGTGGAATAGGCGGGTGGCCACCAATATCCACCTGTATCAAGAGGGATGAATGGTTGAAGGGAAAGACAAATATGTGGGATGTATTTTGTGATGATATGGGTTTGGTCAACAATGTTGAGTTTCCATTGACCAACTTGGATCTTAATGAGCCAGTGCTAGAGCCCGTCTCTTTTCATGATGGTGATATTGTTGAGGGGTCATCCTCCACACCAACAGATGTAGAGATGACATTGGATATAGAGAATGATGATGTAACAAAGGAGAGAAACGATGACCATGGTGATGCTTATTTTGATGATAATGATTGATGACTCATGAATTACCTATTGCCTTAAGGCTTATAGTTGTTTTGTATTTTCTATTTATATTTTCCATTGGCATGGCTGCTACCTATGTAACACATTTTGATTTTGATGAATTAATGAGAAAATTGTAGTTTCTTATCTTTCTCCTATTGGATCGTTGATGAATATGTCACAATTGTATTTGTATGCATAATGCTACTTTGTAAAACTTACAAATTTTAAATTTTACAATGTAGAATCTAGATCTATATTTGGATTTGTACCATGAATGAGAATTTGTGTAAGAAATATATATAACGTGTCTTGCTCTAGAGGGTCAATGTGCCCTTGTTGGACACTTGAATACTCGTGTCTTGCTTGTCCCAGTGTCAAGTGACTTAATGTATATCTATGTATCATATTTAGATTTTGATGATGACGATGATGATGATGATGGTTAACATCTACTGAGACCAAACACCAGTCTATCAAACCTAAAGAAACAAATTATTTATTTTGATTTAAGATTTTATTCCTATGCTCAAAAAGCTTGGAGAGAAGCCTCCTGAGCTCATTATAATTTTGACATTGTAAAAGGCTAGGAAGGTCAATATTGTAACAAAGATTGTGAAACTAAGATCTAATGTGGTTGTACGCGGGGCACTCTAAGAGGAAGTGGTTTTCATCCTCGA
>APFE031648495.1:86562-96627 GCA_000404065.3 Pinus taeda
AAAACTAAAATTATACCATTGATAATTCAATTAGCATTATTATAATTATAATATCGCTAGATTGTTTAAAATCATAACGAACAATATATTATCAATAAAATGTTTTTCCTCGTTCAAATAAAGAACCATGATTGAAAGAACTTTTTAAAATGTGGAGAATTGTTGAATCTGAGTGGCGTCAGATTACGTCAAATGGAATAATGCAAAGTCTTCCTCATCTACCATTTGTTTCCATGGCTTTTTAAATTGTTAAGACGGCGCCGTCAGATGTATAATGGAAGCAGTAAATTGATAAGAACACGGGGCTTTGATGGCACCGTCGAATATAAGTGTGCCACTTTTTGCCATCACTTTCTATAATATCTATTTTTAAGGTTACAGCCAAGCCAGACACCAAATTGGTGTATGAGACCCCCTTGTTTGTGGGACAAGGGACCCACCTCCGCTTAGCGATTTGACTGCTAAGTCTACGAAGTCATACATACTCTACCCCCTCTGGTTTTGAACCTGTGACCTCTTAGGAGGAAACACATGCTCTTAACCATTAGGCCCACTCAAGAAATTGATAACAACACGGTGATCCGACGGGCCATCGAATCTAGTTTCCCACTTCACATCCTCATCCAAAGATTTCATTTTTATTTTTTCAAAGTAGTTTAAGGAGGCAACCTTTTAGTAGTTTAAGGAGGTAACCTTTTCATTCATAAAAGAATATAAAATTTGGCATGATTCTCTGAAAATTTAGATTACAGTAATTTTTAATTTTGAGTGAAATATATATTTTGATTAAATGAAATAATATACTGGGTATATAAAGGGTAGGCAGGAAGGAAGTTTAAAATAAATGAAAAAATATAAAAATATGAAAATGTTAATGAAAAATGGATATATATATAATATTAAGGAGTTTTTTAATTTGGGAAGATGTATAATGTGATATTTAGATGTATTTTCTAATATGTATTCAAATTAAGAGTATTATTTCATATGTCATAAAAACCTTAAGATTAAGATTTATTAAATGAAATTTACGTGTGTATTCCATGTTCTTGATGAAGTTGAATCTATTTCCACCATAAAAAAATCTTCATTCAAACATTTATTATCAAATTTCATAAAAAAAATAACTAGATTTTAACGATAAATTCACTATCAAAATTATAACTTCTTTAAACTACCCATTTTATTAAAAAAAATAACTAGATTTTAACGATAAATTCACTATCAAAATTATAACTTCTTTAAATTACCCATTTTATTATGAATTTTCAACCACTTAAAAAGAAACATGTGATTAAACTAAATCAATTATTTAAATTTTATTGTTTAATAAAATTTGAAAATATTATAAAATCTGTCCAAACAAATCGAACCATAATATATACACAATTCAAATATCTTTTCCTGATTGCTTGTCGTGAGTGGAGATCACTGTTCAAAATATTTTGAAGTGGATTGGATTATATTCCAAATTTTAATACACAAGAGTGAGTGTGTCAATTCCTTTCCATTAAATTTTTTGAATATTTGCTAATGACATAAGGATGAGTGTTCAAAGCACGGCAACTCCTTATAAATGTCTTAAGTTTCCAATTTTAATGGATTGTAATTTTTTGAATATTTGCTAATGACATAAGGATGAGTGTTCAAAGCACGGCAACTCCTTATAAATGTCTTAAGTTTCCAATTTTAATGGATTGTAATTAGTGATTAAATTTGATTGTAGATTAGTTCTTATATGCGACTAACTATCAAACTGGATACTTCAATATTTGAGATATTACCAATTCCAAATCAAACGGTTTATCAGAAAAGAATCTTGTTCGTCCAGACTCCAAGAAAAGATATATGCTGCACGGTGTCCATAATTTTAAGATGACAGTTTGTGATAAGCACGGACTTGGCTTACAATACTGAGATTTTGAGAGAAACATGGATTGCACTCAATGGGAGTGGGTATTTTGTGAGTTTTTTTATAAAGATGTGTTTTTGTTTTTATTCACATTACATTAGTTAGCTTGGATATTGAAATATAATATTTTTTTTGGTTTGAAATGTGAAGTTTCAAATTTAATGGGCAAGTTTTACAAGTTTTACTTAAGGGTCATCATATCTAATATAAAACATTTATTTATGGGAAAATATTAACTTATGGGATATCACGAGCATGGATTCATTTTAAGTATGGATCTAACATGAGCTGAGATGAATTAAATTTCTTCATGTATAAACGCTTTTAGAGAGCAAAATACAATGTGATTAAATTTCTTCATGTACAATTTTTTAGAGTGCAAAATACAATGTGTTATTTTTCATTGTTTAAATTGTGTTTTTTAACCCTAAATAGAGTATATATAAGACCAAAAAGAAATATTGATATAAATTAGTGAACATAGATCTTCAAATAGTTTATTTAAATTTCTTGTTGAAATATTTTTCTATTTAGAACATAATTTTTATTTTAAAGAGGCAGGGATGGACCGACAAACTTACACATCTTAGACATCTCCTCACAATGGGCCACATCCACTCATACCAAACTGTAGAATGAATCATATTGAGCCTATAGTATCAATGAGCCTAAGGAATTAATAAGCCTCAGGGCTCAAAAAGCCGATTGAAGTGTTTTTAAGTTATCATTAGAAATAATGGAAATGGAGTTATCCACTAGAAATAATAGATAATTTTTTTCCTTTTGTTTAGATGAAACAAAAAGTGTTTTTAAGCTATTCATTATAAATAATGGAAATGGAGTTATCCACTAGAAATAATAGATATATTTTTTACTTTTGTTTAGATGAAATAACAATTTTCTTAGTGATTTTAAATTATTTTATGTGGTTTCTTCAATGTTGGTAATGGATCTCAATTTTTATAAAATAAATCTACTTATAAGTTTGATTGAGAAAATAAGTCTATTTCATAATTGGATATGGAAATATAAAATGCTTGGTTACTATTGCTCCAATGTGTTAGATGAATTCACACTTAAATCTCAACTAGATTATGTTTTGGTCTTTGTGTTGGTGGGAGAGTTCTCCATCCATATTACTTGCGGAAAGGTAATGAATCTGTTGAAAATGCATGCCCCATATAATATTCTTGTGTGCCTTCGAAAAGCCATCTCGCCTCCTAGAGTAGAGGAAATTTGAACGGATGCACATGAGGCTCTACAACTTGAACTAAGGTTAGGGTTTTGACGTTGGGCACCATGGTGGGATGTGCAGGGGGGAGTGTTGCTCCCTCCTACAGTCAAGTAGTTACGGATAGAAGCAAGGATGCGGGAAAGTAGCATTTCAAGAAGCCTCTGGAGAAGGAAACAGGGGCAAGTAACATGGACACATTGGGAGGAAACAAACCTCATGAACAGAAAGGGGAGCAGCAGGAAGCTAGAAAGGAAAAGGAGAAAGGGCATAGTAGTCAAAATCCTACTTCGATAAGGTCATCTAGGGTCTGCAAACCTAAGTCAAACACCATTCCTCGTGTCATCTTGAGCAACCCTATGGTATAAGCGCATAGGGATCATATGACAGAACATGCAGTCATCTGCAAATTCATGGGAATATGGCCAACGGAGAAGGCATTGCATGTCTAGATAACGAGCCACTCGAAGCCAAAGGGGGAAATAAACCTTCATCTGGGATCCAAGGGATTTTTCACATTCATATTCACAAGCCTAGAGGATAAAGACAAAGTGTTTGAAGGAGGGCCACATTTCTACACTGTTGCAGGCCTCTACATGCGGCCATGGATAATGAACTTTGTTCTGGAACGTGAGACATTTTCATCAATATCGATATGGATCATATTATACTCCCTTCCTTTGGATTATTGGTTACCAGAATCACTAAAAACAGTAGGAAACAAACAGGGGCATTTTCTAAAGATCTTAGATGTGACTCTGAAAGGAAAATACACCTCCTTCACCTGGATCTGTGTGGAAATGGACTTATCTTGAGCACTTCCAGACACGATAATTTTAGAAGTATATGATGAAGAATGGGTACATGCAGTGGCCTATGAGCACATCCCATTTAGGTGCCGCAAATGCCATGAGCATGGGCATCTATATAGAGACTGTCCAACAATCAACATTGAGAAAAATGTGAAAACCACTATACGTAAAAATCCTGAGGGTTTTACCAAGGTTGGGGGCAAAGGGAAAGGCAGAAAGAGGCAACAAAAGAAGATCAATGAGGAAAAACAACCGAGCCACAATAACTTTAAGATCTTAGAAGAAGAAGAAGGAAACAAATAAATGAACTAGGAAATCGAGAACATTATCGTTGAGAAGGAAAGGGATGATAGCATGGAAGATATCATAGAAAACATGATGGAGATAAATAGGGATAATGAGATGACTCCAAGTGAGGTAGGAACAAAGGACCATGAACTGCAGGAGATTCTAGATAGGGAAAATCTGGATCTAGAGAAATTTCTCTAACAGGGAACGACCAAAGGAGTGGACTCCTTGCCAAAAGAGGAATATGACAAGGTTCAACAGCTCTTCGTATGGAGATCACAAATGAAGGGAACTGGAGTCAAAAGAAATCATGAATGCCAGGAACATAGAGGGATCAAAATGATGGAAGAGACACGGGCACAATCTCCAAAGAACCGAGGCAGGAAAAGAGGAAGAAAAAGACAGAAGGAGTTGCTAAATGAATGTGGGAAACTATTGATTAACTCAGGTAAGATGAAAGAGCTTACCAGTTACTCCTTTACAAACCTTTCTTAATGAAGCTCACAACCTGGAATATTAGAGGCATAGGAAATAGAAGGAAACAAATAAATCTCAATACTAGAATAAAAGAAGAAAAACCAGATATGGTTTTTATTCAGGAGACAAAATGTTCGATGGATAAGATTAGAGAAATTCATAATAAATGGCTAATCAAGTATTATTATCTTGAGGTTAAAGCAAAAAACTCACCGGGGGCTATTCTCACACTATGGCATCCACAAAAATTTGGAATCTTAGATGTTGAGGCATCTAGGAACTATCTTTCTTTGGTTTGTCAACCTTTAGGTGATAAGGAGATATGCATGATCACAAATGTCTGTGGACCTCAAAAGAAAGAAGAAGAACTCAAGATTCTCACCTTCCTTGAGGAACTAAGAGCAAGACACCCTAATATGCCTTGGATTGTTGCAGGAGATTTCAATATGATAAGATCTCTTACAAAGAAAAAAGGCAGTATTAGACTGCTAAGTAGAGACTCCATGGCCTTCCAGAACTTCATAATGAACATGGGGTTAGTGGACACTGGAACAATAAATGGGACCTTCACCTGGAACAAAAAAAGGGGAGGAGCTTCACAAGTCACTTCTAGACTAGATAGATTTATTATCTCAGATGACCTCTTTCTCTCAGGCCCTACCATAACAACTTCTATTCTTCCCTTTGGAGGTTTAGATCATTGGCCTGTATAGCTGGAAGACACTTTTATGGGTACATCAAGAAACAAACCTTTCAGGTTTGAGAATGCTTGGCTCTCTCATCCTGAATTCACTAATAATATTGGCAAATGGTGGAGAAAGGATCTAAACATTCAAGGGACTAGAATGTTCCTACTCCAACATAAACTTAAACATATCAAATCCAAGCTTAAAAGTTGGAACAAAAAGGAATTTGGAGATATCTTCAAAGTCAAAAGAGAAGCTAAGCAAAAATTCTAGGAGATCAATCAGATCAACATCACAGAGGGCTTTATAGAGGAAGGGAAAAATCTAGCTGTTTTTTTACAGGAATAACAGGAAGAACAATGCTTTCAAGAGGAGATTTTCTAGAGACAAAAGTTAAGGACTCAGTGGATTAAAGAGGGAGAAAGAAACATGAAGTTCTTTCATAAATCCATAATGGAACACAAGGCAGAAAACAGAATCAAAAAGCTCTAAGGCTCTCAAGGGAGAGAAATCATTTCTCACATATACATGGAATCCCTCCTTGTACAACATTTCCTCAGTATTGCAGAGGAGCCTCTGGGGATGGATCCAGGTACATCAACCATTTCACTCAATATATCCCTTAGCTAGTTACCAAAGAATATAATCACAATCTTAACAGGTCATTGTCAGAAGAGGAGGTCGGTGAAGTGATCAATGAAACACAAAATGGAAAAGCTCCAAGCCCGGATGGGTTCAATGTAGACTTCTTCAAAGCATGTTGGAAAATAGTCAAACATGATCTCCTTGAGGTGGTGGAAGACTCAAGATGATCCAAAAAGGTTCTGAAGGCATTTAATGCTTCCTTCATAGCTTTGATCCCAAAAAAGGAAAATGTCATGACTCCAGATGGCTTTAGACCCATAGCCTTATGTAATGTGGTGTACAAAATTATTTCCAAGGTGATCTCCAATGACTCAAGCCCCTTTTACCAGATTTTATCTGAGAGGAGAAAACATGCTATGTGGAAGGAGGACAAATCCTCAATAATATCAACCAAGCTCATGAGGTGGTACACTCTCTCAAAAGCAACAAACAAGCCAGTATGATCATTCAATTAGACCTAGAAAAAGCTTATGACAATCTAAGCTGGTCTTACATAAGGGCAGTTCTAAAATCCTGTGGCTTCGACCAAAAGTAGATAAGATGGGTTATGGCACTAGTCACCACGACTAGTTTCTCCATCCTGGTTAATCGTGCTCCTTCAAGACTCTTTGCACCCTCTAGAGGTCTTAGAAAAGGGGATCCACTCTCACTCTTCCTCTTTGTTCTCATGATGGAAGGCCTTGCTAGAGCGATTAAAATGGCTAGTGCTGAAGGAAGAATCCAGGGTATCAAACTCACCTTGGATGGAGCGGCAAACACACATCAGCAATTTGTGGATGACACAATGCTGCAGAGTTTACCTACATCCAGGGAAGCCAAAATGATAAAAAAAAAAATTGAATGACTTTGTTATGGCTGTTGGCACAGAGGTAAGCCTCAACAAGGCCAAAGTTTTTTTCTTTAATAATGACATTGCTATTCGAAGAAATATCACTAGAATTCTTGGGTTTCAAAGGGACCAGTTAGCTTCCAAGTATCTAGGCATACCTCTCACAGATAAACCTCTCAACAAGGAATTGTGGGAGCAAATTATAAATAAACTGCAGGATAAGATCCAAAAATGGACATGCAGGTCTTTAAACTTGGCAAGGCACCTTGTGCTCACATAGGCTATCCTACAGGCCATTCCTATATTTATGTTCTCAACTCTTCTTGCTCCTAAAGGAGTTAAGCAGTAGATCAGGAGCATATAAAGGGAATTTCTACGGGGAAAATGAGAAGAGAAAAAGAAATGGGCTTTAGTAGCCCAGGACAAGATCTACAAACCTAAGAGCTATGGTGGCTTGGGGATTCATGATCCTGAAGCCATTAGCAAGGTTTTGGGAGCTAAACTCTGGTGGAGATGGACCAAGGAATCGACAACTCCCTGGGCTAAGCTTTTGACACAAAATTATGTCAATAATTGGCAGGAGAAAGATCACATTAGAATGTCTGGTCACATTAAGGGCTCCCACATTTGGAACCTTGCCTGGGAAAATAAAAGTATTGTTCAACAACATAGTTTCTAGGAAATTCAAGCTGGGAACCTAGCACAATTTTGGGACGAAAACTGGCAGCAAGAACCTAATTTGTATAAGGATGAATTAGTAGCTCTCAAGAATAACACAGACAACAAAGGTCTACGTATCATAAAAGACTTCTGGGACCATGAAAGGAATAATGGAAAATGCATAATTTGGAAGGATCTAGGCCAAAGTGAAGAGAGTCCTATAAGGTCCCAGGCAGACTCTCTTACCTAGGATCTATAGCATAGGAGGATTCTAGTACCATCCTTGCTTGACCAACTAAGATGGGGAGAGAACACTGAAGGAAACTTTAACCTCAAAGAAGCTAAATAGGTAGTAACAGGATTTAACTATCTAAATCCTCATCAAGTTTGGAAGTATCTTTGACAGAGCCCCCACTGGATGAAAATAAAGTTATTTATTTGGCTCGTTCATCAAAGGAAAATCTTAACTTGGGAGGATATTCTAAAAAGAGGCTTCACTGGACCATCCAAATGTTACCTTTGTGGTTGACAAGAGGAGATGATGGATCACCTTCTCAACTTATGCCCTTTCACCTCCATTGTGTGGGAATTAGTGGCCTCAATCTTTAGGCACATTGGTAGGGACAGACTCAACATCTCCAACACTTTGAAGAATTGGAGGAAAAACTTCTCAGAGAATGAATTTATTTATAAATCCTAGACCTTGGTTCTAGGTTTTGTCATTTGGAATGTCTGGAAAGAGTGCAATAGTCGGATCTTCAAGAACAAAGCAAGCAAGCCCCAACACATAATTGACCAAATTTTAAGGTATCTCAAAGATATAGTTAGTTGCTTGTTGTGGACACTTCCTAAGGACCCTCCTCTACCTCAAGATGCGAGTATTCTACTACATTTGGGTTTCCAGTCCATAAGCCCTTAGGGCATTATCAATGGAGTGAGCCAAATAAACTCAGATATAAACATTTGGAAGCCTCCTCCATATGGTTTCTTAAAGGTCAATATAGATGGAGCATCTAAGAGCAACCCAGGGTTAGCTGGTTTTGGAGGTGCTATAAGAAATGAACAGGGGCAAATAAAGGAGGTCTTTCATGGTCACACTAATAACATGGTGGAACTCATGGCCCTAGAGCAATGCTTGGAAATATTGGTGGATTCAAATTTACATAATGTCATCATTGAAGCAAATTCGGAATTGATTATTAGAGCAGCCAAGAAAATATGCAATGGTACATCACTAGATAAAGTGTTAAAACACTAGAAGCTCTCACAAGTCTTTCACCATATATACTCTTACTTGCAAACCTTAAAAATTGTAAGCTTTGTCCATGTGAAAAGAAATGCTAACATGGTAGCAGATCGTTTGGTGAACGAAGGAGTGATTAATAAGGAGAGGGACACTTGGCACGTCTAGGAGTTGGTACCCCCGAGCAATGGGAAAGATTGAGATCAATGGAGGAAGACCAAGGATACAATGGCTTGAGGACCGATTCTGGAAGTGTTGCAGGTTTTTCGTCTCATTGATCACTGTATGGATTAATGGCGACACATTGAAGCGAAAAATAGAGAAGCTAGGGTTTAAGGGTAAATCCATCAAAAAACAAAAGATCAACAACGCAAGGAGGAAGGAACAGGAAGCATCTGATTGGTTGGATCGATGGTCATCACTAGGAAGAACAACGCGTAATTTAATTTGCGAGGAAGTGGTTTCTCATACCACAAGTGGTATTTCGAAAGGGGTCTAAGTGGTAACCAGTATTGCAAGGAAGGCCTTTGATTCCACTCTTCAAGTGACACGTAGCAATGAGGAGTAAAGAGGATACCGCTTTTCAGGCAGGTATTCCTCGAGCTACTTTTCCACCCAAAATTTGCATGGACCATTGGATTCACGAAGGGTAGATCAATGGTAGAGGGTCGGTTGTGCAAGTGGAAGGTCGGATGTGAATTTACGATTCAATGTTAGTCGTTGATCATTGATTTAGTTGGACGGAGCATGTTAGGGCGTTGTACCGGGAATGTGGACCTGTCATTTTTTATGGTAGTGATTGTAATAATTTTGAAATCCGACATTATGGGTTGTAAGTTGGGTTTTCGTGTATTACCTGTGTTAGCCAGATCTCCCGATAGAGGGGATGGTTCCGAGTTTTAATGATTTAAAGCCAAATTGCTTCAGATAGGTCATGTGGACCATTTTTTGGTAAATGCAAGGAAGTTTGGTTTACCTTGTAAAATATGTAATGTACTTGTTTTGGTTAATAGAAATCTCCATTCTTACTTGACCAAAAAAAATATTCTTGTGTGCCTTCTAATTTAAAAGTAAGCTCAAAATTATTTTATTATTTATAAGGTTCTCTTTCAATCCAATTCATCACATTGAAAGTTGAAATATATTATTCTTCAAAATATATTTTTGAACAATATGCGTAACACACTTTCTAAAAATTGAAGTTTCGAAATTACATCAACGACACCATTTGTTAGTATGGAGGTAGAATTGTTATGATTAAATATGTCCGTTCTTTCCACAA
>APFE031648500.1:0-20011 GCA_000404065.3 Pinus taeda
TACTCTTAAATATTATTTGAAATTTTACTTTATATTAAAAAATTAAAACATTTTTTATGCATCCAAAACATTTGTAAATTGTATAAGAATAACATTATAAATGCAATAACACCATGATCCACTCCATAAAAAAATATAAACTTTGGCATCTCCTCTATTCTCACTCTAATTGTCTTCATTTTCATTTTGGCCACTTTAAATATCAAATATAATGCACACCGGGTTAGGTAACATGACAATTTTTTTCATAAATTTTAACTACAATATCTCTGTTGCATAGATACAAACAAAATGCACACACATACTTAGAGTGGCCAATTCATCCTCCGCTCAAAATCTGAATTAAGAGTAAATTTCAGGCAACTCCTCAAATATTATTAATTTTAATTGGGTAAATCACACGAGACCAATCGAATTTACACATATTTTTCTCACAGTGACCCTAAAATATAAGAATGTGCTTTATGATTTGAAGTCTTAGCTTGTAGCACAATTTGATTTAAATTTATTTAAAAGACTTGGGATACAAAACATATTTTAAGAATTCAGACCATGAGACAGAGAAAATAGAATGCTTTGGTTTAGCCAAAATAAGTATTTAAACTATGTGTTGCAACAATTTCACATGTCAAATTGTGGACCATTAAATGCTTTTATTTTTCTAGGAACTAAATTTTCAGTTGAGCATTGTCCTTCAACAACTATAGATATGGATTCTATATCTTATGCTAGTGCAATTGGTAGTTTGGCATACATTGTGGTTTGTACTAGAATATACATTGTCCAAGTAGTGGAAGTTTTGAGTCTAATCATAGCTATTCTTGGACATTCACATTAGGCCACAATGAAGAGTACCTTCAAGTATTTGCAAGTACTTCTTGATATTCCATTTTCTATCATAGCAATGTTTCAAGGAATCCACACTTAACATATATACATGGTTATGTGGATTCTTATTGGGTGGGGAATGCAAGTAGAAAAAGAGATCTACAAGCATTTGTGCATTTCCATTTTTGGCACAACAATAAGTTGGATGAAAAATCAACAAGTAGTGGTTTTTGTTAGGATCCTATAATTTATAGGATCTCAAGGTAATTGAGTATTATATCTCAGGAATCTTATTTTGTAAATACTTGTCAATCTACCAATGCTTTCTAAACAAAAGAAAAAATATAATAAAAAATGAAAAGAGGGTATAAATAAGAAGAAGAGAAAAAAACAAAAATGTTGAAAAGAAGAAAAGATTGAACCCCACCAAAAGAAAGAAAAAAAATGAATAATACTAAAAGTGTTGCAAGTTCAAGTTTCACTACTCATAGTTAGTTTTCTTAATTATTGTTAAAATAAATGTTGTGTGCAGCTTGTTCAAAATGCCACAATCACTAACTTTTGGTTTAATCATACAATGTAATCATGATTAAACCCCTTTCAATTTATGTAAATTATGTTAGCGAATAAAGATTTGTGCAACAGTTTAATCTGGGTAAATCAATAGTTAGGTGGAATTTGATAAAGGGGAGAGAAGAGAGTCAGAAGATGGCCATTGTCCCCCTGGATTCCATACCCATTTCTCAGCTTCCAGCAACATGAACAACCACTGTAGCCACTTCTTCCACACAAATTGTAAGTGTTAACAAGTACCAAAAACACTAGAGAACATGTCACTCCAATCAAAGGAGACTGAGACTTTGTAGGGCCAAAATAAAGCTTTAGAAGTGCAAAAGGCCAAAGCTGATCGGGTTACTGAAATGCAGAAATCCCAGAGACTGTTGGAGAAGTTTCAAAAGGTATAAAGAAACACTTCAATTGGTCAGACCTTGGCCCAAGCCAAGGAAACCATTTAGATGAATATACTAGACTCAATGAATGAGATTTGGCCTTTTATCAATCATATTTGAGCAAAAAGTGCTGATAGAAAAGGCTACAAAAACTATTGTGCATGGAAGAGAGAATCTTGGAGAGATGCTCACAGAAGGCTCCAACATTATCAGGTTCTTGAAATCTAAGTCCAAATATGAACTTAAGGAAGTAGGAATCAGCGCTAGGACTGCTACTATTTTGGAAGCCAAGAAAGTCTTGACAAAGAGAAATCTTATTGATCAGTTGGAAGAAAGATGTGAAACCTTGGAGCTGCAAGTAAACATGTTCACTAACCAAATTGAAGCACTTATCCAGAAGGGGCTGCCCAGCATTTATGTATGGAAGAGAGAATCTTGGAGAGATGCTCACAGAAGGCTCCAACATTATCAGGTTCTTGAAATCTAAGTCCAAATATGAACTTAAGGAAGTAGGAATCAGCGCTAGGACTGCTACTATTTTGGAAGCCAAGAAAGTCTTGACAAAGAGAAATCTTATTGATCAGTTGGAAGAAAGATGTGAAACCTTGGAGCTGCAAGTAAACATGTTCACTAACCAAATTGAAGCACTTATCCAGAAGGGGCTGCCCAGCATTTATGTATGGAAGAGAGAATCTTGGAGAGATGCTCACAGAAGGCTCCAACATTATCAGGTTCTTGAAATCTAAGTCCAAATATGAACTTAAGGAAGTAGGAATCAGCGCTAGGACTGCTACTATTTTGGAAGCCAAGAAAGTCTTGACAAAGAGAAATCTTATTGATCAGTTGGAAGAAAGATGTGAAACCTTGGAGCTGCAAGTAAACATGTTCACTAACCAAATTGAAGCACTTATCCAGAAGGGGCTGCCCAGCATTTATGTAATAAATGACATTAATCACTCAGGAAGACTATGTCCTGAAGATGAAAGAAATGGCTAGAAGCAGCATCAAAGTCAGTGGAATAAGGGTAGTATGACATCAAGGGCATTTTTGGAAACCATGTCAAATGATTTCCATGTAAAGAATGAGGTAAAACACATTTTTATTGTGAAGTCAATTTTACCAAATACACAAAGGTAGATTAAATTTATCGCACGGTAACAAAATTGACAATGCCATATGAAAAGAGATGGGAAGAACTGGTCAATTTACTGGATTGAAAGGTAATTCAGAAGCAGTAAAACAATTGGCAGCACAACATCCAACACATCATTTCAGCAACACAACACATTTTTAGGTTGATTCAACAACCAAAACCATCAAAAGAGAACCACCTTTCTTTTCAGTTGTCTATGTGGCCTATTCTTCTGCTAGGATTAGATTATATTGTTTGTAATTAGGCTAATAATACATTGTTGGTTTGAAAGCAATTTTATAAAGGATTTTTGTAATTTTCATTATAAATACTTCACTGTTTGAAGTATTAAGGGTTGATTTCTGAATGTAATTTCCTTTTGCATATTTTAATTTTCAAAGTGCTGGAGCATCAATAATACAAGGACCTTTCACAGGATTCATGTGGTGTACCAAAAGGTGATGTGTCTCTTCTTTTTATCTGTTTAAACATTGTTTTTTCTTTCTCTGTTATTCTCAAAATCTGAATTACTTAACAGAAACTGTGATGAATAGGATTTGTTATTTAGGGCACCCTATCTTGGCTGTTGGTAATTTTAATGTTTTCCACTGAAGTCAGATCAAGGAATTCTTAATTTCTCCTTGGTTTCTAATGAACCTTACATTTCTGTTATTCCAGAATTCATTCAATTTCTGAAAATATCCAAATAGTGCAACCTAGCTTGCCATGTGAGAACTCCTCTAAAAATTGATGCAACATCCATTTTAATTTATAGACTCCATAACCCAATGGAATTATAACACTCAAATCAATCAAACCAATCAAATTAAAACAAACAAGTACAATCATAACTAGCCTAAAATTCACATAAAACAAAGCTAAATTTTATAGAGAGATCACTCTTTGAAGCTGGAAGGGCTAGATCCCAGCTTCCAAAGTGGTTTTGGTGTTGCCTTATGTGTTTAATCCCTCAACCTCAAAAATACAGAACGACAACATAATGGCGACCATACTAGGGAAGAAAATTCTTTAGATTGAAAAAGCATTATTCCTTGGTATTTAATCAGTATTTCTATAAGTCAAAACATTGTATATCATTATGAAATACATGATCTCAAGTTGTTATTTTGTATATATTTTAGTGTGTCATTGATTTGTTTTTTATTTGTGTGATCATTTTTAATAGACCTCGCTCTGAAAAGAATTTTCACTACAGCTCACCCTGATCCCAACCCTGCTGAATTTGTAGATAATTGAGAAAAATTGGTGAGAAAGAGAATAACTCTCTGTCAAGGTCTAGTTCTCTTACAGAGAAATTTGAGACTATTCGGGATATAGAGTTTGATTTTCCTTTCCAGCATAGTTTGTTTAGATCAAAATCTCATGCTTTTGTAGATAAGTATGTCATTGATAAATCCCTACTGAAACCATACATACCCCAAACCCAACTTCTTGAAATAGATCTTGATCTTGAATCCCTACACCAATTTGACAAATTACAAGGTCTAGTTTCAGTTTTGGACCAAGCGATTGAAGAAGCTTATATTCAACAATCTGTTGAATTTTCTTCTTTAACAATTGCAGCAGCCTCTTTGTCTACCCAGTCTTCCCAATGTTTTCATCTACAACCTGCCAATCCTACTCATTCCATAGTCTCAACTTCCTCACCTATGATATCTCAAACTATTATTCCTACTATCCATGTAGTTATCACAACTACACCTACATCAGGTCCATCTTCCAGTCAATCTTCCAGACTAGTTATAGCAGGTAGGTATGCACCTTTGATGTTAACATGCCAGCTAAATGTTATGCCTGGAGATTACTAATCTAAAATTGTGACCTTTGATAACACTGGTTCTCATACTGCTCAGCAACATGTGGATAGGATGAATGATGTGTTTGACCTTCAAGAAGTAGATGAAGCCGATGTTAAAATGAGTTTTTTTGCTCAAAGTTTAGGAGGTGATGTCAAAAAATGGTTTAGGATTTTACCTGCAGGAAGTATAGCCAACCTTGATGCATTCTACCAAAGTTTCTTAGCTAGATGGGAAATCAAGAAAAATCCACTTCAACTCCTAAATGAATATAAAAGGCTGAAAAAAAAACCAAATGAAAGTGTGGAAGAATACTATGAACAGTTTAACACTATTTACAATGCCATTCCATAAGACATCAAGTCCTCCCCTGGCCTAGCTTTAATTTATTTTCCTGATGGTTTTGATGTATATATGGAATATCAACTTAGAGAGAGAGGGACCTGACAACTTTGGAATAAATGCAAGCTAATTTTGTTAAATTTGAAGCTACCATCTTAGCCAAGAAGGCCAAATTAAAATCTAAACACAAGGTTACCATAAAAGAGGAGCCTTCTACTTTTGTTGCTGATCGTAAAATTGATAACTTAGTGAGGGTAGTAAATCGTATGATGCAAAGAGTAAACCCAAATGACCAAACTCAAGTGAGAGAAAACCAAAATGCTCCTCAAAGTAGAAACCAAAACTTTAAACGGAATGTTCCCCAAATTAAACAAAGAGAACAAAAGGGTCCAGACCAGCAGGTTTGGCCTCCTTTTGAGGCAAATTACACTAATGACGAGGGAAATATTATTGAATATTTGGAGGAAAATCAAATAAATATGATGGGAATAAATAACGATGAAAAAATTTTCCTCACTCAAGAGGAGCAATAACTTTGTCTCCTAGCTCAAACTGAACTAGATTATGAAGAATCAGATGAATATAAACAAGGTTTTGAAAATGTTATCATGGAGGTCATAGGCAGTATAATAGTAGGAGAAAAAAGATTTCAGACACTCTCAACACCAAAAACCCTGATAATCCTACTAAAAAATTATCTGAAATTGATCCTAGCAAAACCATAGACAGTCTTCCTCAGAAGACCATGGATAATTCTGTTAAGAAGAAAGTAGAAATTCCTTTCAAGAAGATAGTTGATAGTGTTTCTAAAACAAACATATATCCCAACCACTAGTCAAAAAAAAGAGCCTATAACAAAACAAATCACAGATCAATCTTAAATTCCCAACTTGATTAAGATTCAAACATCGTTCAAAATTGATAATGAATTAGCAAAATTAAAATCCCTATTCCTCTCATAGAGTTAATGAAAAAAAACATGTACAGACCCCAAGTAATGAAAGCCTTAAACCCAGGGGTAAACACAAACTCTATAAATCTGAATGATGACGAACCTGAACTCTTATTTGGACTGGAAGTTGAGAGAAAACCACAGGAAGAGGGTGCTCCTCCATTCTATGTTAGCCTAAATATCCTTAATAAAATCCTCCATAATGCTATGTTAGATTCAGGAGCTTCCCACAACTTAATACCTAAAGTTGTTATGGATAAATTAGAACTTGACATTACGAGACCTTATAAAAACTTATACTCCTTTGATTCTAGTAAAGTAATATGTTTAGGTCTCATCAAATACTTGTGTGTTACTTTAGGAAAAATCCCAGCCAAAAGTCTTGTAATGGATATAGTGGTTGCAGATATTCCTCCTAAGTATGGGATGATGTTGTCACACTCATGGGGAGAAAAATTACAAGGAACCCTACAGATGGATATGACCTTTGCCACCTGTTGTGGCTAGCAACAACCCCCTTTCTTATTTAGTTTTATCACTAATACTAAATAAGTGGGGACCCTTATTCAAAAATTTTAAAAATCGATTAATGCTTGCATTTCCTTTTTCAATAAAACTTACTATCATAAAATTAGGAGAATACCCTCGAAAAATATAAAAATACTTGAGTTTTATGATAAGTTAGAATAAAATCACTCCTTAAAGAGCGTCACATCTAAAAAAGGGTAATGGATGCCTTCCTATAAGCGGAATTCTAAGTTGCGAAATCGCGATGTGAAACTATGTACTAAAAACATTCATCACATCGCATGCCTCAAACATCACTTACGTTGAAATGCCTTAAACTACCAATATGCGATGGCGCATATCGCAAATTGCATTTCGTAGAAAACACATTAATGGATGATTGTCATACGCTACGAACTAGTGATATTGCGATTCCGTGATCTGTGATATTGCGAAGCAAATTATAAAATCGCCTTATCGCAGATCTTCAGGGCTCGTTGTTCGAAAAAGTTTTTTCCATGTGCGCATTAAATGTTAATCAATGAGTTAGTTGGCAATCATTAATGAAATATGGTTTTGAACTGATCGAGGAGCCATTTCACGTAAGGTGGTATATTTTATATGTTTTTAGCATTTAAAGCTTTCCTGTCACCTTTTTATTATCATTACTGTTGCCTCATTTGTAAACTGCATGAGCGAAGAGCAAAGAAGTATACATATTAGTGTTCAGGATATTATGGGAAAGAAGGGTAAAGCTCCGAGTTCTGAAGACAAAGAAATGATGCCCTTATACACAGACACCGCCTGTAACAAAGATATCGGTATTACTAGTTGGGAAGGCATGTACAGTCTACTTGAGGAAGAAAATCCCAAAATGATGAAGGTTACAACTACTGCAGGCTCACATGGGTCTTCTGAGGCAACTATTACAGAACTAGCTTGTTCGTTCTTGCACGGGATAGTGGCAGACCCAAAATTCTTCCATACATAGACATGGTTAAATGGGTACTAGATAGTGCTAACATCACAAACAGACAATTCAAGACCCAGGGTCAAGGACTCATTGGCTCGTTCACTCCACAAGATTTGAAGCTCATGTATCATCTACTAGAGCCACAAGCAACTTATAACAAACAGTTGATGGAGAAGTTCGCTAAAGAAAATGAAGATTTGTCACAATGCACCAAGGACTGGTCAAGAAGGGATGAACTGCTAAAAAAGGACAAGCACGGTATGTATAATACTGGTTCTCTCACCTCCCCATATTGCTTTACTGCCGCTATGCTCTGTAGACTTTTTGGAAAGCCGGACATTAACAAATTTTCATCTGAATGGCTACCATTATTGGATGCCGCCACTAATGCTACTATTGTTGATTGGGCTAAGATATTGTCTGACAATTTAGCCATGACCATTTTGAATTACCAGTCTGAAAGAACTATTTCTCAGAGAATTTATCCCCCTTTCTACTTATCTGCATATGTGATGGATGCAATCTATTATATTTCCAAGTTTCCTCTAATGGGTTGGAAATGGACTACTCAAGATCCCTTACCCATTCATATTTATCATAAAGAATTACGGGATTCCAAGTTCACTCCGTATTTCTACAAGATTTGTCATGGAATCATGTTACCTCTGTACAAAATGCTATATGATAAAGACACTCCAAGATTTTCTCCCAACACGGAGGTCGATATGCTCCCTGTCGTGAGATGGTTCGGAGAAGAAATTCTCACATATGTCAGGGTATTCAGAAGTCTCACTTCCCCTCATGTCTTACCTTTATATGTTCCTAATAAGCTACTGGTACGAGAGATTGCTTATTAGACCTGCGGAGAAGGATGTATGACTAAAGATTTGAAGGACAAGAAGAAGGCCATTTGGCCACAATTTCCTATGGCCTGTGGGGCCTTTTCACTATTTGATGTAGGCCATGCATTCAAAGAAATAAACAACATAACATGTCTACAATTGTTCAAATTTCCAAGAAGACCATTCGACCCTTCTGATATTGTTAAGAATTTCACTACTGCAGTCAAAATAAAGGTGTTTTCTAAAGAAGATGATCTTTTTGATGATATGTTCCAACAGAAAAGTACACTTAAAGGAGTTCTGCATTCGGCCCAAATGCGATTTCCTCCAACCGAATTTCAAGAGTTCAAAATCTACAGAGAAAGGAAGTTAGCTAATATCCCTTTGGATAAATTACTCTTGGAACCCGTAAGGGAACCAACTCCCATTATCAGTCTCAGTGGAAGTTCAGGCACAGATAGGTCTAAATCTAAGTCTGAGAGAGAAACGTCAGAACACTCCAAGAGGTCCGAAAGTGACCATAAGAAAAGCGAAGGGTCAATAAGGGATACTGCCCATTTGAAGGAGCTCCCAGAGCAACAGGTTTTGACCTCTCCACAACTATATTCTCCCCCTCTCATCGTCTAGCCACCATGAGTTAGAACTGAGCTGGATAAAGAATGGGAGACATTCAATTATTTAATCAATATTGAGGGACAGAGCACAAAGACACCTGAGAGTAATGTACAGACAGTGAATGATATAGTCACAGGAACAATTAGCAATGTCTCAGAAATGGAACATATTCCCATTACCCCATCCTCTGAACTTATGCTCAAAATAGACGAAATTCCTCCTCTTGATGTATTTTACAGTCCTCAGCATAAGGCTGTGGTGAGAAGACAAAGAAAGAAAAGGAAATTGGAAAGTGTGCTCTCTCATGATGCAAAGCAATTAGACATCCTATGGCAAGATCCGACCATTGATCCCACTGAAAATCTCACTAAATTATCTCAGATCGCAGGAGCATATGCCTCTGCGACCATTGATAAAGCATATGAGGTACAACAACTACTGAAAGAGAAAGAAGATCAAATATAGGTTTTGCAGCAACAACTACAACAAGCCAACGCCAACAGCGAAGCACAGAAACAGCGTGAAAGATTACAACAGGACTTTCAAGAAATGCAGATAGGATACCATAACAGTTTGGCCAAAAGAGAAAAACAGTTATAGGTTATGCAAGAGATGCACAAGGATGATCCTAAGCTTACAGAATTTGTCGCAGAATCCACTTCCTTAAATGATCAACTACTGCAGCAACAAGAAGCATTGTGCCAAAGAATATCACAATGGAGCTCTTATTGCGAAATAAGCGATAAAATTACTAATCAAGTCGTGGACTTGCGACATGATTACGATTTAATTCATAAAAGGGTTACTAAATATTTGGCTTGGCAAGAAACAGAGGAAGGGAAAAAGGTAGGCACACCAATAATCAATGACACTCACAAAGAAATGTTCTTTAATAAGTGGGATGCACAGATCAAGAAGCAGAACAAGCAGTAGAAGAAGCAGCCACAACAGCAAACAATGTCATTCACTGCATCAATGAAAATTTACACAGGGCAAATCTGATCTCAGAGACCACTCCAGGATATCTACCGAAAGTACAGCAACTACAAACAGGCTAGAGACAGAAGGCTCAAGAAAGGGCAGAATCAATCAAAATATTAACCAAGTTGAATTGGGATTCTTACTGGGCGTATTTGGTAAAACCACACAGCCTGTGCATGGCTCTCAAATGTATCATCAATTCTGCCGAGAAGATGGCGGAAGCTCTTGCCAATTCCGTTTTTCCAGGACAGCTAAAGTCGGAAGTCGGCTAGCCAACTCTCCTCAAGCAAATGCTGATCGCTTGCGATTACAAGGAACAGATACACATAGTTAGTTGTTAGTTTTAGTTTTAGTTTTAATTTTTCTTTATTTTTGCCTAAAATGTGGACAGTCATTTAGACCGCATCCTACATTTTTGTAATAAATTATTTTTAGATTTAGTTAGTAGTATTTAAACCCTTCTCATGCATTTAGAGAAGGGTCATGAAATTTGTCAAAAACTTGTCCTCAGAACATGCACTTTTGCACCCTTCGAGAAGGTTTTGATGAATGAATGGAATAGGATTTATTGATATCTACATTTAATATCTACCACTGATGTTGCACTTTTGTACTCTTAGTGGATGTTGGATTAAGAAGGGATAAATCATTATTGCTTGAAGCTCATGAGTAGAACTAGTTATAAATGGTACGTGTCTCTCTTAACTATTTCTGCCTATGTGTTAAAGTGATATTCATGTTCAGTTATTTATGTATGAATGCATGAATGCTTGAGTTATCATTTGGCACTTCTGTACAGTGATAGCTATTTATTTATGCTTAATACATGAGTAGCTTATTATGCGATATGTTTTTCACAACTGTTTCGTCTAACTTTTTATACGAAATGGTTTATCTTTATTGAATTCTTTTCTCATAGCAGTTGAATGATCTTTATTACCAATTGTTATTTGAAATCATTTTAGATCGCATAATAGAAATATTACATCCTAAGTTAGTGAATTAGATATTTCTATTTATTAGAATACAATTGCATGTTCTTAGATTAGATTTAGAATAAAAGCATTTCACTTAGGAACTATTAGAAAGGAAATATTAATTCTCAACACACACACACATATATTGGGAAACTGGTCCCATATCCCCAGTCGGACCCACTATACCAAACGGAAAAGGAGTTGCTAACTAAGGTCTGGACCGGGTGGGTATCCCCCTTGTTGTAGACCCGATTTTCGGGGCTTGAACACCACCATACTAGTTTTTGGGGAGCAAAGAAGACTATATAGGGAAACCTTGATGAAATTCATGGTGAGTAGTCAAGAGAAACCTCAAAACTGTCCTCTTTATTCTGTTCACTCAGATTTGGATTCTTTCATTCTTTATAATGTTGGAGATATCAACGCTAAGGTGATCAAAGCTCAAACTGAAATTTCTAAAATAGACACAACCCAAATGTAAATAATAGAACTAAATACTCCTCCTAAACCTCTCTGAAACATGAGTTTTGATGGCTCTTATAGCAAAGATGATTCTGGAGCAGGACTTTCGTTGGTTAACACAGGAAATAATCATGTTGAGGGTCACTCATACAGGCTTAATTTTTAATGTACCAATAACATAGCAGAGTATGAAGCCTTTATATTAGGATTGCAATTGTTGAAAAAATTAGGTGCCAAAAGAATCTCCATTCAAGGGAATGTTGAATTAATTATTGAACATATTATGTTAGGCCCCTATACTACTAGTGTAACCCCTTATTGTTATTAATACAACCCCCTTATTATATTTTTGTACCCATGTAGTCCCCATATTATTATTATTGTGCCCCATAGAAGCCCACTATTGTTATTATTGTGCCCTTACATATAATTGTTATGTCAGCTCTGATTATATTATGACCCCTTAGACTCCTATATATAGAAAGGAGGTCTTGTCATTTGTATCATCGAAGAATGTTCATTTGTGTAATGCGAAGGAGGGTGCCCCATCGAAGAGGCTGAATTCTAAGGAGTTCATCTATCTTTTCTATCTTTTGTGAGTTGGTTTCATAACATTTGGTATCAAAGCTATGGATTCTAGGGTTTCACTGCTCCAAATAGGTCATCGTGGCATTTTAGCTATAACTTTTTTATGTGCCATTTTAGATGCTAAACCAAAAACCCATTTGAGAAGAAATTGTGTGGAACCTCGGATTCGAATTCAAAGCTTGTATCGCTATATTTTCGGAGATATGATCTGAGGAAGTTAGGGTTTTTGCAAGCTCCAGAATTTAAGCTAAAACAGGTCATCGTGGGATTTTCGCTATAAATATTTTTCTACGAAGTTTCAAAAGCTAAGAAGAAAACCCATTTGAGAAGAAATTAGTCTAAAACGTCTCTCTTAATTTCAGATCTTGTCTTGCTATATTTTTAGAGATATAGTCGGAGGAAGTTAAGTTTTTTGCAGACCCCCGAATTACATTCCAAATAGGACATCTTGGGAAAATCGTTATAACTGTCTCTCTGAGCATCAGATTGAAATTTCGTAAGAAGTTACAGAAAGAGGACGGAATGTAGTTTCTTGTACATAGTTTTCAGATCTAAAGGTCAAAATAGGGACATGTGGCACTTCTTACAAGTTTGCTCTTCTGAAAAGGTATATAATTAGATCATCTTGAAAATTTGTGCATAACTCTTTCTTGTAGAATCCAATTTTGATTAGACTGGTGGCATTAGTAAGAGGACACAGAGGACTACTTTAGGTCACAATTTCAGGTTTGGAAGAGCTGAAATTATAGAGTTATATTTGTTTCAAGATCAAGCTCCTAAAATCAAGAAAAAGCGAGATGAGAAAGTTTGATGGAAAGGATCCGGTAAATTGGATACTACAGATGGAGAAATATTTTGATCTACATGGTGTACCACTATTACAAAAGGTATGTATTGCATCTTCATATTTAGAACAAGATCAATTTTTATGGTATAAAGGGTTTTGCTCTCGTAAACAACTTGTTACGTGGTCAATTTTCACGGAGGAAATTATAGCACATTATAAGAATACAAAGAGCAACACCTTCTTTAGAGCAACACCACAACAATTGGAAGAAAAAAGAGAAAAAGGGATTTGTTACAAAGTGGAAAGCAAAATTATGCCAACAAGGAATTCTATCCCTCACAACTATAAAGATGGAAGTGTTGTTTCTCTTAGCCTCCCACAACCTACAAGGGTTACACCACAACAATTGGAAGAAAAAAGAGAAAAAGGACTTTGTTACAATGTGATAGCAAATGCACTAAAGGTCATAAGTGTGTTGAGAAGAATTATTTACATAGAGTTAAGAAGAAAGAAGAAAATGATCAAGAAACATCAAAGAAGAGGATATCGTCGGCACCAACCCCAGAGAAAAGAAGAAATGAATTTGACCATATCTTGTAAAGCATTGGCAAGAATTACCACTCCTCAAACTCTCAAGATAGAAGGACATATCAAGAAAAAAAATGTTCAAGAAGTGAAAGATCACATTGAGTATCAATAAATGAGTCCGACCATATCTTGTAAATCATTGGAAGAAATTACCACTTCTCAAACTCTCAAGATAGAAGGACATATCAAGAAGAAAAAGGTTCAAGCAGTGAAAGATCACATCGAGCATCAACCACAAATTCTCCAACTTTTAAAGGATAATGCCACTTTGGTGCAAAATCGAATGAAACAACATGTAGATCAACATCGTAGTGAAAAAAATTTTGATGTAGGAGATTGGGTATTTTTACTGCTATATCTCAAGCAAGTTATTTGTAAGAAGGAAATGTTAGCAATACTACATGCACTTAAGAAATGACGACCTTACCGAATGGGAAGACACTTCAAGGTAAAAGTGGATCATGATAGTCTTAAATACTTTTTAGAACAACTATTATCTTTAGAAAAACATAAAAAATGCGTCCCAAATATGTTGGGTTATGACTTTGACATCATCTATAGCAAAGGGAAGCAAAATTGTGTTGCAGATGCACTCTCAAGAAAAGATGAGGATGTGGAAGCATTGTTTTGTGTTATTTCTATTATCCAATCAGATTGGATAAACAAAGTAAGGGATGAATCGAAGAAGGATGAAGAAGTATAGCCACTCATTCAAAAGTTGCAGAAGATCTCAATTCAAACAATATTGCCAGAACTTGAAGAGAAAGGAAAAATCATATTGGAACCTAGAGCAGTCACAGAAACAAGAACCTGACAGCTACAAAATCGATCAAATTTCAGAGTATCTCATCAAGTGGAAGAATTTACCCGCTGAAGATTCCGCATGGGATGACAAGAATTTTATACAGAAGCATCAAGAACTACTCAAGCGTTGAGGGCAACACTTTTTGAAGGAGGGGCATGTTAGGCCCCTATACTACTAGTGTAACCCCTTATTGTTATTAGTACAGCCCCCTTATTATATTGTTGTACCCATGTAGTCCCTATATTGTTACTATTTTTCCCCATAGAAGCCCACTATTGTTATTATTGTGCCCTTATATTATTATTGTTATGTCGGTTCTGATTATAATATGACCCCTTAGACCCCTATATATAGAAAGGAGGTCTTTTCATTTGTATCATCCAAGAATTTTTCATTTGTGTAATGTAAAGGAGGTTGCCCCCTCGAAGAGGCTTGTTTCTAAAGTGTTGATCTATCTTTTCTATCTTTTTGGTGAGCTGGTTTCATAACAAATTAAAGGAGAGTATTTAGCGAAACACCCTAGGATGAAAGCATACATAAATGTCGTGCTTGATTCTAGAAAGTTTTCTTGAATATGACCTTTCTACAACTCCTAGAAAACAAAATATCATTCCAAACAATCTGGCTTTTTCAGCCAACTCTTGTAAAATTCCTTATCCTAATCAAGAATATATACTAGAGGTGAAACATCGACCAGTTGTACGAGATAACATGAGGAGTTGACAAGTGTTTGGAAATGATAAACAGATTGAAATTTTTCTGCAATCCAAATATGAATTTCAAGATGATAGTATTGATTTGGAATCTGAAGTAGATAATCAAATAGTTTTACATTCTAATCTAAAAAGGAAATTAGAAAATTTAGATGTAAATACACTCATAGATAAAGTTGTAAATAAATTAGAATTGCTTGAAATAGACCCTGAAAAAGAAGAATTTGAAACGCTCCAGCTAAAAGATAACGTTTTGCCTAGAGATCTAGTTCCATTAGAAGAATTATTTGATTTCAATGATGTGGCTAAAAAGCCTAATATTGAGCCCATAGGAACAATAGTTGAAGAATGTAATTTAGGTACTAAAAAGACCCCAAAATCATAAAATTGTCTAAATCAATCCTAGCTGCTGAAAAACAAAGGTACATTGCTTTATTCAAGGAATTTAGTGATGTTTTTGCCTGGAGCTATGAAGATCTTAAAACATATGATACAAAATTATACAACACAAAAATCCAATTAAATAAGATCATAAACCATTTAAACAAAAACTTCGAAGAATAAATTCGGTTCTGGTGCCTTTAATTGACAAGGAAATCAAAAGAATATATGACTCTAAAATCATAGTTCCTCTTAGGTACTCTAAATGGGTTTCCAATATTGTGCCAACTAGGAAGAAAACATGTGAAATCAGATTGTGCATAGATTTTAGGAACCTTAATAAAGTCCCCCTAAAGGACAACTATCATTTACCTAAAATGGATCATATTCTGCAAAAGGTAGTTGGATCTTCTAGGGTTTCTTTATTAGATGGTTTCTCAAGCTATAATTAGGTCTTAGTCCATCCAAAGGATCAAGATAAAACAATCTTTACTATGCCATGGGGTACTTTCATGTATGTGAAAATGCCTTTTGGGTTAATGAATGATGGATCCACATTTCAAAGAGCAATAGATATTGCTTTTGCTGATGAAATTGACAAATTTATTGTAATCTATCCAGATGACATCACTGTATATTCTAAAAATAATTAATAAAATTTGTTACATCTGAGAAGAGTATTTGAAAAATGTAGAAGATTTGGGATTTCACTAAATCCTAAGAAAATGATGTTTGGCCTTGAAGAGGGAAAACTTCTTGGTCATATCATATCTAAGGAAGGTATTAAAATTAACCTAAAGTGATTGAAGCTATTCTGAAAATCAATCATCCAAGAAAAATTAAGGAACTTCAATCATTTATTGGTATAATAAACTTCCTAAGAAGATTTATCCCTAACCTTGTAGAACTACTCAAAAACATAACAAACATGCTAAAACGAGATTCTAAAATCAAATGGAATATCAAAGCTAGGCAATCGTTTGATAAAGTTAAACACACATTGACAAAAGCACCAGTCCTTATCAGTCCAGATTTTACTAAGGATTTTATAATTTTTTCATTTGTTTCTGAACATACTGTTGCAGCTATCCTTTTACAGAAAAACGATGAAGGATTTGAACAGCCCATTCCTTTCTTTAGCAAGGCTTTAAGGGATGCTACACTCAAATATAATATAATGGGAAAACAAGCTTTCGCTTTGATAAAAGCAATTAAAGATTTCATAGTATATATCCTTCATTCTCACATAATTTCTTATGTATAAAATGTTGTAGTTAAAGATATGTTGACACAAAATGGACCAGATGGCAAAAGAGGCATATGGATTGCCATCATTTTTTAATATGATATGGAAATCAAGCCAACCAAGTTTATCAAAGGACAAGGATTAACCAAATTCATGGTTGAATCTAATTTTAATGCTTTAGATATCAACTTTGTAGCTGAATTGGATGATCAAGTGGAACAAGCGACTCCACAACTAGATGAGGCTTTCATGACCTCACCCTGGTATGCAGACCTTATTTATGTTTTATTCAATTTAAATGCTCCTCCTGGTCTAACAAAGACAAAGGCTAGATTTCTGAAGCTAAAAGAAATTAAATTTTGCATCATAGAGAATGTTTTATATTGGAAAGACGTTAGTGGTATTATACTAAAGTGTCTATTGAGAGATGATACAGAAAGAACAATGCAAGAATTCCATGAAGGTGACTGTGGTGGCCATCTGTACTGGAAAACCACCGATAATAAGATCCTTAGAGCTAGTTTTTATTGGCCTACACTTTTCCCAGATGTTCATAAGAAGGTAATCTCTTGCCATAAATGTCAAATCTTTGAGGGGAAAAGAAAGCTTTTGCCTCTACTTTTGAAGCCCATATCTGTTGAAAGCCCTTCCCAATAGTGGGGATTGGATTTCATTGGAGAAATTCATCCACCATCCTTTGTTCAACATAAATGGATCCTTACCACTATTAACTACTTCACCAAATGGATTGAGGCCATTCCTTCTAGACTAGCCACGTATGTTGTTATCATCAAATTCTTAGAAACCAATATCCTGTCTAGATTTCAATGCCCAAACAAGCTTATAACAGACAATGTTGCAACCTTTAGGTATAATAAAATGATATATTTCTATAACAAATACCATATCTCTTTGGGACATTCAACTGCTTATTACCCATAGGGTAATGGGTTGGCTGAATCTTCAAATAAAATTATGGTAAATATTATTAAGAAGATGTTAGCAGACAACAAAATTCATGGTACAACAAGTTGATAAATGCACTTTGAGTTGATGGGCTCACAACGAAGAAATCAATTGGCATGTCACCATACCAATTGGTTTATGGAATGGATGTTGTCTTTCCATCCTCTTTAGGAGTTCTAGTCATGAAATTAATTCAGTAATTGTAGGTTGAGCCAAATGACATTCAAAGGAGAATTTATCTAACAATCTGGTTGCAACAATCCAGGGAAGAAGTTTATAATAAGGCTCAGGTCATCCATGAAAATATTAAGAATTTTTTTGACAAAAGAACAAAAACAGATGATTTCACCTTGGGTGATAAAGTTTTAAAGTGGGATTCCAGAAGAGAAGACAAAGGGAAGCATGGAAAATTTGACAATTTATGGATGGAACCTTATGTCATTTATGCTTTCAGAGGGCATAATGCATTCTTTCTCAGAAATTTAGATGACAGAATTACCTGGTGGACCTGTTAATGACAGGATGCTCAAACACTATTTCTCTAAGCAATAGATATTTTTCTAGCATTTATCATTGTAAATATCATTGTCTTTATTATTTGGATTGGGTGACCTATTAATAGAAGCTGAAGCCCACAGAGAAGGTACTAAGATTCTATTGATATGTTACCATAAGTACTGCAACAAAGAAATCAGAGGTGGATGTTGTTGAAATAGAACACTCAAGGCTACTGATAAAAAATTTTTGGCACCTCACACGAAGAGTGCCATCCCCAGGTAGAGCCACTGTTAGAGTCCTATAATTTATAGGATTTCAAGGTAATTGAGCAGTGTATCTCAGGAATCTTATTTTATAAATACTTGTCAATTTGCCAATGGTTTTCAAACAAAAGAAAAAATATAATAAAAAATGAAAAGAGGGTATAAATAAGAAAAAGAAAAAAGAAAAAATGTTGAGAAGAAGAAAAGATTGAACCCCACCAAAAGAAAGAAAAAAAAAAAAAAAAAATAATACTAAAAGTGTTGCAATTTTAAGCGCCACTACTGATAGTTAGTTTTCTTCATTATTGTTAAAATAAAGGTTGTGTGCAATTTGTTCAAAATTCCACAATCACTAGCTTTTGGTTTAATGATACAGTCTAATCATGATTAAACTCCTTTCAATTCCTGTAAATTAGGTTAGCAAATAAAGAATTGTCCAACAGTTTAAGCTGGGTAAATCAATAGTTAGGTAGAAAAAGATAAACGAGAAAGAAGAGAGTCAGAAGATGGCCATTGTCCCCCTAGATGCCATACCCATTTCTTAGCTTCCAGCAAGAGGAACAACCACTGCAGCCACTTCTTCCACTCAAATTGCGAGTGTTGAAAAAGTAATAGACACTGGAAAACATGTCACTCCGATCAAAGGAGATTGAGACTTTGCAGGGCCAACTCAAAGCTTTAGAAATGCAAAAGGCCAAAGATGAAGCTGCTCGGGTTACTGAAATGCAGAAATCCTAGAGACTATTGGAGAAGTTTTAGAAGGTGGAAAGGGACACTTCAATTGGTTAGACCTTGGCCCAAGCCAAGGAAACCATTTGGATGAATATACTAAACTCGACGAATGAGATTTGACCTTCTATCCAAATCATATTTGAGCAGAAAGCGCTGATAGAAAAGGCTACATAAACTATTGTGCAAGGAAGAGAGAATCTTGGAGAGATTCCCACAGAAGTCTCCAACATTATCAGGTTCTTGAAATCTAAGTCCAAATATGAACTTGAGGAAGTAGGAATTTTTTAGCGCTCAAATCTACCTTAGGCTGAAATAAGGTAAGACTCAAGGCCACATCAAACCATGCTCAGCCTCGTAGCTAGCCCTACGAGGACAGTAGAGGGCTCTCTCTGGGTCAAACTCAGAAAAAGATAATCGAAAAGGCTCGAGGTGACCGAATTGATGATTGATTTTAGGCTAGGTATGAAGTACAAAGAGTTTAGAATTGATTTTTAAAGATTTTGTTGAATTCAAGGGAAGGGCAATTTTGGATGCGGGGATGAGGCACAACTTTTGCAGAGGTCTACTTGGGGCAAGATAGGCAATTGTATTGATGCCTTAAAGCAGATGAGATGGGTAGATCAGACTGGTGAGGAGCTAAGGAGAGCAAGGGAGTCTTAATGATTCTCCTTAAACTGAAGAAAACATAAAAGATTAAACAAATTTAAAGGCAGAGCATAGCAATTTCATGGATTCTACCTTAACACTTCATTTGTTTAATTACAGAAGATCCAATAGAGAAAATGATACACATACACAACTTACAAGTACTGAGAAAAACACACCATCAACACATAAAGCCACATGAATCCCAAATAGTGCTGCAAAACCCTGGTCTTTCCTTTGCCAAAATGCAGATAAGATATGTACAATATAGTGTCAAGCTATTCCCAAGAGTCCAAACTCTCCAACCTTTGAAAATGATTGAGAAATTACATCATATAGACCATCCTAACCCCTTTCCTTGCCTCTAGGGGTCGAGCTCATCATTCTAGGAGCTATTTGAACTAATTCTAAACAAGGAACT
>APFE031648500.1:22615-46961 GCA_000404065.3 Pinus taeda
GACTCACTGAAATGACAAAATTTGACCTTGACACTCTGAGACCACTTTGTAAGAGCATATTTGATCACTGGAGGAAGGCTGCAAAGACTGACACTAACACGCGGGAGTGGAGAAAACTGTGGGACAAAAGGGTAAGCACTAAGGGCGGGACCCACTCCAAAACCGACGATATTGATTGGGGGCATCCATGGGCATAAGAAGTTTTGATGAAAAAGGAGCGATTTCACTCAGTGCCTGACACGTGGCAAGCGAAGGAGAGAAAACAACCGCTCATTGCGCACTAACAATTGAGCTAGTCAATCGCACGGGGCGAGTGAACGACGTTGGATCTGGGGGCTCCAAATCTAACGACTGAGATCGCGCCCGATGGGGAAGACGAAATTGACAGGGGATTGAGCCACGATATGAAATAATTTGAAGTCTAAATTGACCGCCACGGTGGCAGATGACTCATTCCATAACGTAACTGAAGAAACGAACCGACGAGGGAAGCTAGCGCAGTTCATAGGAAGACAAGTGGCCATCCCTGAGAGCTTGATGATGGCGCCAGAACAGGGAACTCCAAGCGCAACTACAAGTAAGTGATCCGATGAAGGTGGAAGGGGAACCGAACTACCATGAGCTCGAATGGCTTTAAAGCCATGTGCAGACCAGACAAAGGGGAGGAGTCGGGAACTGAAAGATGGAACACCGAAGACAGAAGACATAGAAAGGAAGAACTAGTAGGCAAAAAGTAGAAAGAGGATAGAGGTTCGAGCTGACCAAAGGCAGCGTCGAGCACCAGAGAGCTTGAGAGACTCAAGCCATCCCTGAGAGGAACTGTCAAACCAAAGAGATCAAAGAGCTGGTAAGGAAGAGAGTCTGTGTACTCTAGTGGTTTGTGGAATCCAAGAACCACCCTGCCAAGCCAATCTGTTTCAGGAGACTCATATTGAGCTCCTTCATTGTAATTCTCTGCTTCAAGACACAATAAAAAGAAGGCCACCACTGAAGCTGGATTGGAGATGTTCCCCTGGAGGATAGGGTGAACTCCTTTTTAATATCTTATGTTCTCGTGTTTGCTTGTTGTATTTCTCTGTTGCTTTCTGTTTTTAAGTGTCTATGTATTTGCAATCTGATCGATCCGTTGCTTAAATAACATAGATACACACCAACATATGAGTCTGTAATACCTCCAATTAATAATTCTTAACTGAGGTCACTCATTGGGGTGATTATCAGATCAGTTGAACAACCATCTTAGGAAATATCTAGTGAATGAGGGTAGGTTGAAGAGAAAATGGTCATGTATGTAGGATTACATTACAAGATTACAGATTTCCTTATTACTATCGGTGTTGTAGTGGAGGTTTAAGTGGCATAGATTTTTGGCGTAATGACTATTAAGGTCCCACAAAACATGATTTCCTCTATCCCTATTGTGAGGGATTGATTTGGAGTGATGGGGGCATCCATTATGGACTAGAGGGGTTAGGTGGGTACCCATTGTTGAGGAGGATATTGCAGTATTAATATTGGTTAAGAGACATACCTGGCATTCATGGTTACCATGGTCGCTTTTGTTTGATAAGGCACAATTAATCGACTCCTCCTTTTACTCTTGATAGACTGCTATTAGGCCAAATAAGTAGGGGCATCGTCTAGTGAAGTGTTGTTCTTTGCCAATCCCACACACTTCAATCAAATAATGGGATCGTCCTCCACTGTGTGCCTATTTTTTCATTTTAGGCAGAAAATAACTAAGGATAACTCTTCCTTGTTTCTTTTTCAATTATAGCATATCTAATTGGGAGCTTAAAGAATCAAGTAAATATATTTTGAAATTCTTGAGCATATTGTTGATTTCAACATGAGTGACCCCTCCACTAGATGTCTTATTGGCCCTTGTCTGTATGTCCCTTGGATTTTTTCTTGGTTGTGAAGTCCCTCTAGAATACTTTTGACATAAGTTTCAAATGACATCATAAGGATATTGGTACATATCACCTCCACTCGTTACATTAAGGATGTCAATACAGTCATCCTAGATTCCTAACAACAACAAAATTATACATTATCTCCTCCTAGCTTACCCTATATTGACCTCTGTAAATTGTATTTGAAACATTCCATGTAATCTTCCAGACTCTCATCTTTTTTTTACATCCTCTAGAAGATTTCTTCTTTATGTTCTTTATCTTTGCAATAGTCCTTGTATTTTTGAGGAATTTTCCTTTCATTTAATCCTATGTGATGATATAGTTTCCACCAAGCCCCATAAATCATCGAAGAACAACACTCTTTAGAGTGGTACGAAAGAGCTTCAGTTTATGGGTGTCAAAGACATAATCATAACTTCTACAAAGGATGCCAAATTCAAATAAAAACGTATCTACATCCTTAGTATCCAAGCCATGAAAATTTCATCAAGCATAGTGCATAATATTCTTCATTTGAGTTAATCCACTTGTCTCCCTAATTGGGGAGTTGAAGGTGACAAATTCCTCTATGAAGTTGATGGTTCATTATTCTACCCTTGCTTATTATATTTTTAAAAACATCCTAATGTAAAAAATATCACATGAAAAGAGGAAACAAACAACCAACTCAAACACAAGTAAAAATACATCATCTAAATTGTGCTACTAAAGACTATAAATGGTAAAACAAATTGCATTGTTCGCAGTTCCCTAGCAATGATGCCAAAAATGACATGTCTTCTAATTACCTTTTAATCATCTCAAGAGATAGCTAGAAATATTTTTCATTTATTTTGTCAAACTAGGGAGTGTTATGATACTTTCAAATTGTCATGAATTATATGTTCTAGAGAAATCTATTTATCTATTGTTCTAGTTTTGAAGATGTAGAAGAGATAAATGACCTCAACAGAAAAGACATTCAAATTATCTCTAACAGAGTCATTGACGTTAGGTACCACAAGCTAACAACATGATAAATCTAACTATGAGCAAGGTAAACTACTCTAGTTGGGATTGGAAGCAAGGTGTTGTTACCCCCATCTAGATTAAAGGAAATAACAATAGGCTAATCTAAATTCAACTGGCCTAGAAGAAAGATGGTATTACCCCAATTGAATGGAACATAAATTACATGAAATGGAATCTAGCTATACTGCAAAAAGGAAACTTCAATTGCATTGTAAAAGAGAAGCACATATTGTTGGTAACTAAATATAAACAATGATTATTATCAAGAAATGCATTCCACTCTTAATCCCGTAGATAAAAAATTAAAAACTTTGCAAATGATTTGATACCTTTTTTAATTCAACACAACTTAAACAATTAGACTACAACAAGATGGAAAATATGTATACGAAAAACATAATATTAATAATGGTGTTACAACAATAAATAAATAGCAATTTAACATATGGAACTTCTAAGACAAATCAATTCAGAAATTAGATCTATGCTACAATACCACACCACTCATCCAAGGAGGGGTGCCTACCTCCTTAGACCTTCAATCATTTGCCAAACTCAAATATTCATAAATGCAAATAATGTTATAGGAACCAAATCAATTCTTTGTATTAATTGGAAAGAAAAAAGGGCTTTTTATTACAATATTGATGATCCCCTCTATTTGAATTGAGCAATGGTTTTTATACAAATTACATCACCCTTTCTTAGTACAAAAGAGTCGATAAGAGCCATTAGGATATGATATCTTTGAATTGTTCTTCATTTTGTTCTAAAGGGATAAATAATATAGCTAAGAGTACAGAACTGGTCTTTGGCCTTTTCATCAATTTGTCTTCACGTTGACAAGGCATGTTGGAGTAGTTATCATTAGGTGATATGGTCTTCCTTGCATTGTTGCCATCTCCATGTTGTTTATTGTGCCATGTGATCTTTATTTTGATATATAAATTACCATTGCTATGGAATCAAGTGCTATCTCAGTTGGTGTAATGAAAACATAAAATAACAATGTGAACAATCTATTGGTGTTGCAACAACAAGCATTCAACAATGTTGCAACAACGTAAGACGATGTCACGATAATGTCGTTGTTGTTGCAACATCATCTCTAGTGTTGTAGTAAAGTGTCTAGTATTGCAACAATTGTTGCAGTACTTATAACCTATTTTGCACCAATTCTCACAAGCCCCTTCATTAGCAAGCATAAAAGGTTCAATTTTCCTTGAATTACAATAACATAATTCATTAAAATGACATGAGTTGCAAGCCAATTATATCTTGGCGAAAAACTGTTATATTGACATGTATAAATTGTTGAGAAATTAATAAGCATGTATACTAGGTAGATTTATCTTACTTGACAATTGCTTGTGAATATTCGTTGGCTTCTTATTTCATTTATTATGTTCTCTTCATAAAAAAATTGCAAAAAACATAAAACAGGAAGATCACAAGAGACAAAGAACACAAAGATATAGGCTTCAAACCAGGGCAAAACCCCATAAGGGGGAACACCAAACAACCTCTTTTCTTATAGAATCAAATGAAAGTGAGATATCCAAGACCCGAGACCAAGACTACCACAGAGATCCCAAGTTAGCCCTCCTTCATGCCTTCTCAATAATTCAAAGTCAACAAAAGTCAATGTTGGTCAAAATTATGAAATTTGGTTAACTCCTGAAATTTCAACTCCTGCTTTTTCAGACCCTTGAAACTTTAGGCCTACAATACCTCATAAAAATTTACAAAAACTAGGGCATAAATTTCTTCATATTCTCTATCCTTTGACCTCCTTCTTTCTCCTTTGATTTCACTAGTTTTCTTTCTTATCTTGGCACATAAATCGATGTATATGGTGAGTGAAATGAATTCTCTCCAAAATGGTCAAGTTTCTCTATATATATACACATCCAAGAGGCTGAATAGGTGTCTCTTAGAGCCCAAGATGACTTGTTCCCAAGGACGGGCTGACTTGATCTTGTGGTGACATTGTAGACTCTTTTGACTCAAAATAAAATAGTTTTACTTTTCTTACAACAAGTCCAAATGGGAGTTTGACTCAAATACATTTGCTTGACTCATGACAATTTTTTTATTGACTCAAATAACCCTACAAGCATGAAGAACATGATTTGACTAATAATAATAATAAATTATTTCTCTTCTTTTTGCTTTTACATGAAATACAAACTAATACAAATACATTGATAATTATGAAGACCGAGCCTAGTTACTTTTCCAACATCTCTCTCAACTAGGGAGATATTCATAATTACATAACAAGATATAAGGATACTCTGAAATTGAAATATTCTCATAAGAAGAGTTCAGATTGATAAGCATCATCAAGCATCATCATCATAACCATCATTGTTAAATTCAAAATAGAAATGCCTTAATTGATAAGCTCTAACTCTCCACTAGATTAGAGCATAATGTTGGGAGGCATACATTTGGACACCACCATTACCTCTTAAGGCACATACGCCATCCAAATGTTCACCAGGTATGTCCTTACAAGACTATTCTTATCTTGGATGTCTAACCCATCCTTAAATAATATTGGTCCTCATCAGGACTAGTCTTATCCTTGATTACCAATCCTTAAAGAGTATTGGTCCTCGGGACTACTCCTATCTTGGATTCCCAATCCTCAAGAAGTGTTAGGCCCGTATGTTTATCCAATTTTCCATTCTCCCTACCAATGCCTTCACTAGAATTACATATGTTAGTCCTAGCCTACTGCATGACACATGGAGAATATGGTGTCCACCATCACTCCCTCTCAACCAGGAAATAAATCCTTACTTCCTTTTAAGCAAGGATACATATTCACAATACTTATCATAGCATCAGCTACATTTTCTTTCGTGGAGATCAAGGGAGATTTGTTGTAGCTGCTTGGCTTCTATCTTACATCATATCATAACAAGCTTCTTCTTGGACATTTCATGTAATGTTGTCATCAAATGATTCATCTAACATATCAAGGAGCCAAACTTCCTCACAAATGCTAGCACATGCCTTATATATTCACACAAATGAATTCTACCCTCGTGCTCTTCTAAGCCATCATCAATGTTGTCTACTCAATCCATGTGCTCCCAAATTAAATCAAACAATTGTTGATACAATATCATCAAACAAGTTATTTCAACTTCTATCTTTCTAGCCACTTTTCTTTCTTCCCCAAGAATTTAGAAGCCCCTTATCCCCTTCATTTCGCTTCATTTCGACAAAATCCCTTATTTGACACATCAGGATAAGTTTCACTCAAAAGATGTTCCAGAGTAATAAAAGATGAATTTTGAAAAAATAAGAGATTTTTTTGTCCACAACATGCCAAAGAAGAAAAACCTCCTTCAATTTTTACACAGGTGTCATGGTTTTTAGAGAAATGTCAAAAATACCGTTGCCTCGGGAGAATTGATGCACCTCTGAAGTGACCTTGGGAAAATCAAGTTTTCTCCTAGCTTGGTTGGCCAAATGACTTTCTTGATGAGTCAAATGATAACTAGACACAAAGAGCTTTCCAATGAGCTATCCGGAGCTCAATTTGGAGTTGAGGAAGGCATTCCAAAGTTGAATGCAACAGCACTCTTCCTTGAGGCAGCCTCATTTGGCACATTTTGACCAGTCTTGGGAGATTTGATTTTTGACAAGGCAAATTAAACTCCAAATTGAAAAATTATGGTTTTATTGAAAATTAGACTCAAATACCTTTCCAACGAGCTATCTTGCGCCCAATTTGGACACCGGGAAGGCCTCCAAAAGCCTCCCGCAAAATACACTACTAGGCGCGCGACGTGTTGGGCAGGCGCGCGACGCATCAGGCAAGTTTTCACAGTGTAAAAATACACTGGCGCGGCGCATACATCCAATAAGCCCAAAAACTTCAAAATTTTGCTCCAAAATTGCCCAATATTCTTGGATCATTATTTGTGCAAGTAGGGAGAGCCTCCATCTCTGTTTTTATCCAAGTTTGGTGCTTGCTTCATGGTGTTTGATGAATGGTGATTGTTTAAGAAATCAAACCCTACTTCTTCATAATTTCCAAAGAAACAGTGCTAGGGTTATGATTGACAGTTTTTCTACCAAGTTTATCATTCCTCCATCACTCCCTTATTCCATTTGTCCATTCATTATGTAGGAAACCAATCAATAGTAGCATATATATTAAATCTAGAAGAGATTACAACCATTGTCTTGACGTAGTTGTTCTCCTCCGACAAAACCAAGTTCCCACACGCTTCCGTTAGCATTCCATGATGGTCTCAACAATGATAGTTTTAAGGCTCTTCCCTTTAGGCTTCACACTAAACCAAATTCACACTTCTTCCTCACACACAAATAGAGAGCTACAACTATGAATAACTTGTTGTTTACTCCAAACTTAATTAGCACTGGCACACCAACATTAACACTAGCTTGTGCTTGGGAAAAATGGAGGTTCATATAGCATGAATGGATGGGAGATGGTTCCTCTTCTCATCGGAGAAGTTATTATCTCTTGAGATAGTTCCATCCTTATAGGGGAAAGGAGCCAAAACTGACATCCTCGACTCCATCCGGTTCAACCATTTACCAGACTTTCTTTACGAAGCTTCTAGAGCTAGAAGCTTTGGCTCCTTATTTAAAAAACTTTCCAAAAGACAATCGGTGCTACTAAAACAAAGCTCAGTCACTCTGGTCAGTGCTAGGGACAATGTTAATCCCTGCATATCGGCACGAGGAGGACACTGGTCATTAGCGCCGGTCTTGTAAACTGGGAAAAACAAAAGATTTTTGGGAAATGATGCAAAAGGGAATTGTTCTGCTCATGAAGATGGACACAATGGGAGTTTCTTCATGAAGGAGAAGCATGTGTGGTTCACTCTAGAGGTCCTCCAGGATCATGGAACGGGGAGTACGAGGACAGTGACAAAATGTTGTGTAACAGATGCCCCCTAAAGCGTGAAGGCCGAACTAGAGTGAGGGGTGAAATGCTTTATGAACCAATGTGGGGAAGTGGAGTCTGTCATCGGAAAACTTGCAAGCAAGTACAGATGTATATACATAACTGAAAACTTTGTCAAATGATACATGAATCGTGGTATGGATGCAACCATCCATAGAACGATCATGTAAACGGATCTAGGCATGGAAGCAACCATCCGATAAAGAGGGTCATAATGAAACCAAGGTATGGTTGCAGCCATCTAATAATAAGAAGGATGACATATGATAACTCATGGTATGGTTGCAACTATCCATCTGGGAGAGACATGTATATCAACATGATCATGTCACACTGCCTTGCAACCTGGACGTTTGTAATATGAGCCCAGGGTCTTCCGCTCCCACATGACCTGATCAAAGTACAAATTCTAACATGTGAATGGATGTGTTAACATCAAACATGCTAGAAAATCTCTTGATTACCAGCCAATGATGTGAACTGTTAACAAGCGCGAGAGAAACCACCAATAATGACAATGGCCCTCAAGGTACTATCAGCACAATTCACAGAATGTGAATAGAGGAATTGAATTCGAACACCCGTGAAATCACCCGATCGAAAGCCACTGATGTGAACTTGTCATCCAATGCGAAGAAATCACCATTACGGCATGCAAGCTATAAGGTACTGGAAGGGAATATCTTGGTCAAATTCTCGGATAATGAGTTGAAATCGACAGGAAGCGACCATGTCGAAGGAGGGCCATAATGTATCCGACATCATCGACATGAGACAAACGGATGCAAAATGATTTTGGATGATACGGAGAATTAGGGGTAAGTGTAACTACAGAAGGAAAACTCTTGAACATACCAGCGACACGACTGGAAGTTTGGTAGCTTTTGGATCCATAGGATCGGTGGTCATGATGACGTGGCAGAGATCAAATGGAAGGCAAAAAATGAGTGGCCCAACCTGGGGAAGTCAACAATAAAAAGGATGATATCCCATCTCGACACGAAGTAGAAAGTGTTGTGTTCAAGAGTGAGCTGCCGACACAACTGATTAGATTTCCAAATTTTCCCCCACCATTCCTGGCAGGTACTCGAATTATTTTTTAATCGCAAGCTTGAAGGGGATAGCATATGCTTGCACTGTAAGTTCATCCTTCAGAGAAATCCGACCTAGTAAGTTTAACAAGGCCTAGGAAGGAGAAGCTCATGTTCGTCATGGTGACGAATCCTATGCCATTGTATGTTTTAACGAGTCTGATAAAGGTGTAACTCAGTATCTTTTCATGTTTAGAGAGTTTGAAAAAGACATGGAAAATAAAACTCCACATGGTCCATTTTCGTACATTTGTGTCTTTCGAGCCCAAAAAGGTAGAAAACGATACTTAAGAGAGCCGCATGACCATTTCAGTTAAGGAGTACCTTTTTCGTAAATAGTGCATCCCAGCCCGAAAAAGGGGTAAACGTATACTAGGCGCACGATGTTTCGCATCCGTTAACGAGTTTGAAACGACAAGGGCTCGACTATATTTTCGTGTTTAAAGGGTCAAAAAGAGCTTGAAAGCGAAGCCCCCATTTTATTCTCTTTTACGATTCAAAAGGGCAAAAATACTTGACAATCTTTTCATTTGAGTTTTACGAGTTGAGAAAAGAGTTGAAATGTGACTTAGCATCATCATCGAACATCCATCACCTATTACTGTGCAAAAGGGTAAAGTGCATTATCCAATTCTTGAGGCAAAATAGGTCAAAACACTTTAAAAACCCTAACATTTCATGAAAAACTGAATAAAAGGAGGGAAAAGTAAATATTTTTTACCATTTACCATTTTACCTTGCTGTGAAAAACTTTTCACCCACTTTTGCCCTAATTTTTCCAAAGAATATTGCGGGAGATTCAGGAGGTCATTTGTCGAGCCGCTAATTGCACGTAAGAGACAAGTCCCTAAGCTCCATTTCTATACTGCTTATTCCTATTTTCATCCATTTTTTGGATTTCTGAGGGAAGTTTTGGCAAAAAAAATCGCCCTCGATCAGCGCGAGTTCAGGGCACGAAATCGCGCCAGCCAAGGGTAATTAAAATGCCCAATCGCACCGTCAGCGTAATTGTTTTTAAAACAGGCGCGCCGACACCGTGAACAAGGAAAAAAACCATTTTCCTCTCAAAACTACCATTTGAATCCAAATTTTACTTGCCAAAAATGATTATTGACTTGAATACATGGTTTTTGCAGGAAAGAATCGTCGAAAATGGTAGACTAGAAAGAATGTGAGCATGAAGATGTGGACACTCATGCACTAAATGATCCAAATTGCATGACATTTTGAGCAACTGCGGGCTCCTCAAGTTCTTTCTCACACCAAGGATGTAGGATTAACCTGAGCTGCTTCGATACCTAATTAGTCTCTGGGACATAAATCGGGAAATATTCATCATTGGTGACCAGGAGCTGGAGTTAGAAACTTAAGACATATATTTCATTACAGGACTATCCCGGAGAGGGGAAACAATCAACCTATGTGGGTCATGACCAATTGTGGCAAGCATATCCATGTTACTTTCCGAACATTACCTTGAAGCCCTCAAATCCAAGACCGAAAAGATTGAGATTTCCTTTGTGCGAGATCTGACACTACGAGTGTTACTGTTGACTATCAACAGAGTGGCGGGGTCCCCAGAAGTGCATGAGACTAATAAGTCAAAATTTTTATATGTTATTGACTATACAGCACCGATGATCTTCAATTGGGTGGAAGCCATGAATATCAACATAAAACGCCAGCTAACAAAAACTAATGCGGGGAATCTGAAGAAATTTTACTTCGGATCCGTACTAGTGACCTTTTTCTTGGAACGAGTGTCGTTATTCTAGTACCAACTAACTGAGGTAGATCCGTTGATGCCACGAGACCCACGGATGGCCCATTGGAGTCGTTTGATGCCTAACATCATTAGGGGCTAGCATATGTCCTACAGGCCCGCCTTCTTTTCATGGTTACGACAACAACTGATCGTCGTGGAAGATTGGCCATACAGTGGTATCGACTTTCGCGGAGATCCGGACATGCCGCCGCCAGATGGGGAGGATTATGATGACGAAGGTAAAAAATCAATTTTTAATTTTGTGATTTTTTAATTGTTTTCAATATATATGTGTTTATAACATTTTGTTTTATCAATGCAGATGTTGGACCAGAGTGTCCTGCCGGGATGTCCCCAATATCCAGGCTCGTCGCCAGCTAGTTTGATGTCGCTCCTTACCAGGAGGTGAGTGACAACAAGGAGGAGATCATGAGGAGCCTTGAGGGGTTAATTCGTGGTATCCCAGAGTATGCCCGGGTGGAAGACATCCCGCACCAGTACCAGAGGCATACAGTGGGAGTATCTGACTGGATCCGCTGATTCTTGACTCGTGTTGCACGAGCAGTTTCATGCTACCATGATCACCATGCTGATTAGTTCCTAGGTCCAGCATTTTACATTTTTGAGGCCTGCGTGCCATGGATATATGAGCCCTACAAGCCACTGATGTTATTTGAACACACATATTTTTTTTGGGGTTTTGATGTATCAAACATTATCACCATATAAGCTAATTACGTGTTGGATAGCCATTTACGAAACATGTGAAAAGCCAAAAAAAACCATTTGTACCAAAGTAAGCAAGAAAATACAACACACACACACACACGCACATATATGTGTGTGTGTATGTATGTATATCTATATATATATATATATATACATATGTATGTATGTATATGTATATATATATGTGTGTGTGTGTGTGTGTGTGTGTGTGTGTGTGTGTGTGTGTTGTGTTGTGTTATATATAATACATATGTATGTATGTATATGTGTATATATATATATAATATATATATACATACATACATACATACATACATATATACATACATACATACATACGTACATACAACATACATACATACATACATACAATACATACATACAATACATACATACATACATACTAATACATATATATATATATAATATATATATATTATATATATATATATATATATAATATATATGTTGTATTTTGTTGCTTACTATGGTACACATGGTTTTTTTTTGGCTTTTCATATGTTTCGTAAATGGCTATCCAACACATAATTAGCTAATGCATCTGTCAATGTATTCATGCGTCTAGGAATATGATGATATGTAATGTAATCAAAATTTATTTCCAGTAGACAAATACGTAGATACATTCTCAATATCTCAGGGTTTCTGACAGAATATTGCCCGTTGAGTTGAAGGACAACAAGCTGTGAATCCACGTTGAAAACCAATTCCCGAATGTCAAGAGCAATGGCTTCTAACAATAGTTTGATGACTGCGTTGTATTTAGCAATGTTATTAGTTGTGCAACCTAAACAAATACCTTGAAGATCAATCAACTCACCGTGAGGGTCATAAATGGCCCACATTACAAAGAATAGATTCTGGGTACTACGGAAAGCACCATCAGCAAAACCGATGTGAGGAGTCACAGACATTTGCAAAGCAAGGAAAACATAGTAAATAGGAAAGTTGTTTGAAAACTAACACACCAAACCACACTGCACAAAAATGAATGACACACTAATGTACACAAGTAACCATGTAAAATGACCTAAGCATAGTACTTTTTGAGATAAAGCCCATTTAAAAGATTGCCTTCATAATCAATTAGCTCATAGGCCCCTTTTTGCAAAGCATGTTTAACAATGTAGGGCCCATGCCACATGGGTTCGAACTTGCCTGCCCCCAGCTTATCATTAGCTTGATCGTATAGTAAAACCAAATCACCCTCAGAGAATGCGCGGGGGAAGACCGACCGATCGAAATGGGACTTGACTCGCTTTTTTTGTGCTTCGATGACCAAAGTAGTGAAACGACGATTCTCATCCAGCCATTCTAAATATAAGAGGCACTATTATTGAGGTGATGTTTCAGGGAGAAGTTCAACAACTAGCTTGAGTGAAGGAATTTCGCATTCAATCGGTAATGTTGCTTCTAGACCGTAGACAAGCTGGAATGGTGTGAAACCAGTTGCGTCCTTAGTCGAGGTTTGGTAAGCCCACAGAGATGAAAAGAGCATGATATTCCAATTTTACTTGTGCATCCCAATAGTACACTGAAGCATTGTAACCAAAACTTTGTTCACAACTTAAACTTAACCGTTGGCCTAAGGGTAATACGGGGTTGAGCCATCGTGGCGCAAATCCAACGTAGAGGTCAACTAACGTTCATGTAATCATGGGTGTTAGGTTCCTATACCAATAGGTTTCATCTTTCATGATTGTCAGTGGAAGGGCTAAATATTTTCATCATTGCAAGCTGCAAAGGTTCCATATTTTGTGTACATACTAGGAAAATTAAAAAATGGAAAGAGGGTATGCCTTAAAAGAATAATCAAAAGGCAAGAAAATCAAATGGTCAAAAGAATAATGAAAATGAACCCCAAACTAAAGACCAGGAAAGTGGCCAGTCAAAATGCCACTACTATCTTTTGGCAGTGTCACACTCTACAAATACTACTGCTAATCATACTTGATGGATGGCCCAATAGTCTAATCTGGACCATGCCATGTTTAAATTGCTTGTTGCAGAATAGAGAATGTTTCCTGTCCAAACAGCTCAAGCTTGGCAGATGACTAGCTAGGTAGAGAAATGAAGGAGCCCAACAGCTTAATTTGGGTCCTTGGAAGAAATAAGGGTAGATTTAGATAGGAGGGCAGTCAAAAGAAAAAGAGAACAATCAGGGTTTTCTAATTCAAGTGCACCCACTTAAAGTGAAGAAAAAATGTCAGGATTACTAGGTTGGGTAAGTAGAGTAAGGTTGCAGAAATGAAGGGCCATCACCAATTGGCTTATCAAGTGCAAGACCCATTCCATTCAGGGTATTGGCACCATAACAGAGGTTTGAGGACATAACATTGGAAGCATGTCTAATTTCCCCCTTTTTTCCAAAACATCATTTACTAACATCCCCCAAGGACCTTGAGATCTGCTCAAGTGTCCTATTCCACTTCATTCCATGACAGAGTACCAGGTCAAACCATGAAGTTCAATCAAGGAAAAGAAGCCACATTTTTTGTGTAAAAATCTTTACTCTCATTTCCCTCATCTTCCATTCCTAAGTTTTTCTCCTTAAAAACTTAGCATTTGCCCCTATACACTCACCTCACAATGTCATATTAACAACTAATGTATTATCTAGCTCCCTAAGCATTCTCCTTCCCTAAATTCTACAAAGATCTATGTAAAAATCCCAAAAAATCTATGTAAAATACCCTCCTCCCTAGCACTATAGCTATACAGTCATGATTTGGGGAATATTAACCCACCAGGGGTTAATATTAACCCTCTACCACCCTAAACTATGTGTTTTTATTAAAAACTTTGGCTAAAAATCAAAAAATCAAAATCCCCGCCCTCATTAACCCTTCCTACCCCTTTTCCGCGCTAAAGGTTTATGTTTGTAATGTTTTTTAATTAAAACAATTATAAACTAACCCGAAACCCTAAAGTTAAAACCCACCCCCACGCGCGATTCATTTAAATCATTATTATAATCGGCGGGTCCCCTCGGCAATAAACGACTGTCACCTCATATTTGCCGCCAGCCGTCTGATCGCCAGCCTCATGGATCTAACGGTGGGTGGTCGATTTCGCAGGGAAGTTGCCCGACGTTTTGCATCCGGGGGATTGGCGGGTTTACCACTGTACCCCCACCACGCGTCAACCTCCCGCATTGTTTGGAGCCCCCCCCCCCCCCCCCCCCCCCTTCATACTACTTACCGCCCAGGGGTGCTCCCGGGAAACAACTTACCACCCGTCCCCTGCCACTCACGTCACACCGCCGTCAGCGTGACGTCACACCCTCGCCCGCCACCACTGCTCCACGTCGTCCATCCACCCACATGCCCTACCACCGTGTCACCGCCACCTGGCCAACCACGACAGCCGCCACGTCGCCCTGCCGTACCTGGACCCACCGATGACGTCATGCTGACGTCATCACCAAAAAGGCACCAAAGGGCCAAAATTGCATAAAAAGTCAGGAAATGACCGTTTTATGTCATTTTAACTCGTTGTTTTCGAAGCAGTGTGCATGCGGAAGACGTCGTTTATGGCCAAAACCGAGAATTTGTCCACCAAAGTTGTTGCCGCCCTCGAAGTCGACTCAAATGCCTGCAATTGTCCCAGCTTGATACCTCCTGCACCAAAAAATCCAGGTATTTTCCGCAGGCGACCTCCTTCACCCATATTTCTCCCATTTTTCTCCTAATTTCCTGTAAAAAACTCTGCAAAAGTTCCTCACAGTCAAATTATCCATTGAAACTACCCAAAAAACCTGGTAAACTCCCTACACGCCAGAGCTCTGCAAAAGACCCATGCCCTTCTGCGAAATTCACCGAAAAAACTAATTGAAGAAGTCGAGCTATCGGCTAAAAGTCCATGTAACTGTGCACTCATCCCTGTTATCAGAATTCCCTTTAAAAAACCAGCTAATTAGCTCAACACACTTTGGTATCTTCCAACAGAGTGCCCCACAGTTTATCAACCCTGTAAAATGTTTTCTCTTACTCTCAGAACTGCTCACTCTCAAAAACACAATTCAGTAGGCAGTCCTCAGCCTCTGCAGTAATCCTAAGCTCAAGTAAAATATCCAATAAACCTCAGACATGGCCGCTCCATCTGCTCTAGATGTTGCTCCTGTCAATCCACCCAGTAAGGAGCTTGAAGCTATGCCACTTGTAGACAGTGATTTCCTCATTACAGATTTTGTGGCAGAGAGGAACCATTTACAGACCTTCTGCCAGCTAAGGAACAGTCACTTGGACAACAGTGACATTTATGGCATCTAGGAGTCTAATCTGCCTACCTACTTCTTGCCATCTGTAAATGTCTTTCCTGAAGTCATTCACCTCTGTGCAGAAAATTATGACCAGAAGCTCGGAGCTGTAAAGTCTCCATCTAGGAGCATCCTCTTTTACATAACTCCTTATTCCATCAATCAGATGCTGAATTACAAACAAACCCAGCTGCTATACCCTTTTTCCATAAAGTATTTGCTTGATGAGGGCTCCAAGCTCTCTAGCATGGTCATTGTTGCAGTTGCCAAAACTTTCATGAGAGCAGACTGCCAGCCTTCTGGGCCACCTCCTTTTTCATATGCAAATTTCAATGAGGTAGGCAAGCTGCTTGTGGACATGATATCCTCTGTCCTGGGGTTCTCCAAAAATGAGCATGTTGATGAAACTGTTTTGGTCTTGTTATCTGCATATAGCCCTGGGAAGCCCCCTGCTGTAAAATACAATTATGCCAAGTTTATTGCCAACAAGATACATGACCAACTGGTGAGGTTGGACAGGGAAGCAATATTCAAATATTCATCATACATCTATCACCTCTTCATGTACTATTAGACAGATTGCTTCCAGTGCCACATCAAGAAACTGGATTCACAGGGTGAGAGGAGGTCTGTCATCTTCTGGTCTTCAGTTTTCCATCAAGTCCAGAACTCTCCCTACTCCTACTGTGAGTTTATTGACCAATTTGTCTATCCAGTCACATGCCTCTTAAAGAGGTCTCCTCCTGCCAGATTGTCCAAAGATATGCAGAAAATCTTACAGTTGTCCAGGAATTATAAAATAGGTGATTGGTATTTATACCAAAATCACACAGTCATCAGGATCTATGGCTGTGAGCTCTGTCCTTACAGGCTCCAAAGGTATGTGCCTATGAGATTGTTTGCCTTGGAATACTATAGGCAACTCATCAATTCTGACCTTACACACTTCCACAGTGCCAAGAAGAAAGCCAATCTCAAATTCAAAGACCACCTAGGCCCCTTCATCATGAACAAGAAAGATGGTTGGCAAGAGGCTGATCAAATATTGGGGCAACAGCTTAAACTCAAAAGGAGTTTCTGGTGGGTGCCTTATGACCCTGAAGGCTTTATCAGTGCTAGGAGAGTCAAGTATAGGCTGCTAGCCTATAAAACATTGTCCATATCCACAAATAGAACACTTTGCCAACCAAGATGAATGGGTGCCTAATACATTGGTAGAGGATTTTACTCAGGAGGAGACAATGGAGCAAACTATGTAAGATTTAGAGAAAACTCTTGACTTGGATTCTTGTCAGCAAGTCATATTCAAGCAACCAGTCCAAGTGGGAGAAGGCACATCCACTGCTGCAGCTGCACAGACCACCCAGCAGGCATCTACTACAACAACAACTACAGCAAAAGGCAAAGAAGTGATGGATGTTCAGCAGGACACAGAGGCAAGGCAGCCCAGCACTTCAAAGGACCAAAGTCAAGGGCAAGCCCCTTTACAGCAAACTGAACTACCCCAAATCCAAGTTTTGCAAACACCTCTCAATGAAGAGAGAGGTAAAAAATGTGATAGAGAGAAGGCCACACCTCCAAGTGGGTCAACATAGCAACTGGAGGCCAAGAGGCCAAGAATTGACCCTCAGACCGAGGAAGAAGACATCAGTGAAGAAAGAGCAGAAATCCAAAACAGAGAAAGACAATCCAGCCAGCAAACTGCCACTAGTTCATTTCAGTAGGAACAGGCCATGCAGCAAAACACAGAGGTATCCTTCTCAAGGCAGCAGGGAAAGCAACCAGCTGGTATCAAAGGGGGTTTCATGGAGATCAAGGCACAAAATGAATTGTTGAGAGTACAACTCTATGATCAATTCTTGAAGGCAACTCCCTCCAAAAAACAAAGATTGATGGCTGCTTATGATATCAAGGAGGACAAAATGATTTTTACTCATTTAAAGCCTAAAGTTCCACATCCCAAAACCTCTGCAGATTACATAAAAACAAACTTGGAGGTCTTTTCTAAAGACATACATCCAATGGATCAAATAGAGTTGCACAAGCAAACAAGGGAAATGGTCTATGCTACGCTTGCAGACAAGGCCATGCTAGCCCATTAGTTAAAAGAATCACTGAAAAATACTAATACACAGTTGGATTTGGAAAGAATGTCTTCCACTGCTAAGGACAACAGAATAAAAACTTTGGAAGACATAATCATTGATCTAGGACATGATCCTAAAGATCCAAAGGGTATTAAGGCCCTTATGAAGAAAAAAGAGGATGACATTGCTGCACTGAGAAAGCAGGCAAAATTGTCTCCAACCATTCACCCTCAAACAACAGAACTTGTACAAGAGAAGCAAGTTGATGAGGCCATGGATCTGCTTCTGATGATGAATCAAAGAATATTGCAATTGGAGGCAAAATTGGAAAAGGCATTGCAGGACAAGCAAGGGGAGTCAACCTCCCAGCCCCCTCAAACTTCTACAACTCTTGGCCCTGCCCCTCCTACACAAGCAGCAGCAGCCACTCCTGCCATTCCAGCACGAACCACAGCCACATCAGCAACAGAAGCAACAGCAGCAACAACAGCAGCAGAATCTAGCATGAGTATGGAGGACTTGATGAAAGCTATCAAGGAACTTGAGGTTCAGGTGATAGAAACCAATGAAGCCAAAGATAGACTGGCCAAGCTAGAGGCCAGCTATGACAAGTCCAAGATGACTGTAGTAGAGAAGCAGAGAGAGATAAAGGCCTTGGAAGCCAAAGTGAAAGCTTTGGAAAAAGAATTGCTTCTAGGAAAAACTCTGGCAGAAATCAAGAAGATAATTTGGGCCAAAATTGGTCAATCAATCCATGACCAATGGAGGTCAATCCAGGCAATACATGAGCAAATTGAACTAATAAGCATAGCTCATGTTGAAATACAAAAGGCCAGAACAACACTAGGAGTCATGCCTGAGCAGGCCAATAAAATGATACATTTCCTCAACACTCACACTAGGGAGGAATTGGCAGCATTAGAAATAAACAGCAGAACAGACACTATCCTAACAGCCAAAAAAGTGCTGACTTTGAGAAATTTCACTCAAACACTAGAAAGGAAATGTTAGGATATGAAGGAAGAAATTGATGAATTCGGGGCAAATATGACAGTATTGCAGGATAAAGGACTGCCAAGCCTAGTGACTGGCACAGGATAACTACTGTCATATGATCAATATATCACAAGGATCAACAATTATCTTGAGAATAAAATCACAGCATCCAGCAGCTCTACAGAAGAAGCAGGGCCTCCCTCTGGGCAGTCTCTGTATGACAAACTAGAAAATTTATTTTTTATTGAGCATGAGATAAATCATCTGTTTGAAGTGCCTCCAAATTTTTACAGATATACTGAAGCAAATGAAACATTGGTAAAAATAAGGAGACATCAACTACCTCCAGCTGATTGGTGGCAGGCAGTGCTGGAAGTTCTACCCAGGTAATCCCACTATATTCTTCCTTTTTGTGAAAATTCAGATCTAAGTCACAGTACAGGTCAGCAGATAATTCAGCACGCAGATATCACAGGAAGCATCCGTACAGTGGCTCACCAAAGCACTCAGACAACAGGATCAACTAACGCAGAACTAAAGGCACAACTACAGCCAACTTTCCTGAGCCAAAAAGTCAAAAGTAGTCTGACAGAAAGATAGATGCCATCTCAACATTAATTGATGTAGTTATATCTTTCATTTACTTTTGTAAGAGAGTTGGTGGTGCAATTTATTGCACAATAACTCACTATTTAGATATTTTATCCTATTTTTTTGTATATATATCCCCTCAAAGAACGTATTGATGGTCGGTTGTAGTGAAACTCTTTCAGAAGAGTTGTATTGTATATCTGAGACATTTGTGCTAATACAAATTGCTGGTGGAGTTCCTGGTTCCTATACTATCTGAAGGTGGAAATGAATGGCTCTGTGATGTTGCAGAATTCCTGTGTCATTTGCTGGAACAATAAGTTATTCTGAATTGTGTTCTTGTCTTTCTGTGTATGCAATAATTCATATATGTTCATGATCATAGTAAATAGAGAAAAAGAATAGCTTAGGATTTGTTTGAATACACCCTATGCTCAATCTCTATTTCTAAATATGTCTTCTTCTGGATTAGCCATGGATATGAATTCTTAATTGCTCATGTCTAAACTAATTGTATCACTGTGAATATTGTTTAAGAATTCTTAACTGCTCTTAAGCAATACTTTCATTTTTCCCTTGTTAGCATAGTCGAAGATTCTCAATTGCCTTTCACTCACTTATTCCATAACTTCATTACATAATCTAAGAAATTGTTCCACAGATGCCTATCTGGCTTTGCAGCAATACTCTGTCTTCAGAAACGTACTTCTGCAGCACACTTCCCTGAACTCCATTGCCCAATGGCCCAAACTGTTCTGTAATTTATACCTGAGCTCTGTTTGAATTCACCAACCAACCAAACTCAAAACAAAATCAGCACACCATAACTAGCCTAAAATCACCCATCAACAAAGCTAAAACATAAAGAGAGAGCCCTATCTGGTTGCAGGCAGGCTAGGACCTGTAGCTAAAAGATTGGTTAGTGGTTACCTTGGTCATATTCCCTTTAGGAAGCAGGGAACAACCTGAGTGTTAACATCATTGGCGACTCCGCTGGGGACTTATTTCAAATTACCACTTGCAAGGAAATAAGCTTCGTGTTTAACCTTCTCATAGAATACCAAGGAAACAAACCGCAGAAGCTGGCTCCAAAGAAGAAATCTCATTACACTAGGTCCAACCCTGACCCAAATCCCCCAGCTGCCTTTGAAAACCCCAATTTAATTCCTAAGATCTTGAAGAAGCAAGAGCAGCTAGGAGACCTCTCAGATTCAGGTGCTGAACTAGTTCAGCAGAGCTATATTCCTACCCCTACCAAAGCATCAGCTTATCCTCACAGAACCCCCACTTATCCTAGTTCCTCATCCACCTCCCAAGGTAGCCTCCCCACTCCTCCATCCCCAACACACCTTACTCCTATTATCCCTGTTGTTCCAACTTTTCCACTCCTTCTTGTTGTCCCTTTTATCCCTGCAAATATGGCTAACAGGTATGCCCCTTTACACCTGCCTGCAAATCTAGGGGCTATGCCCCAAGACTATCAAAGCAAGATCACTTACTTTGATGGTATTGGCTCTGATACGGCCCAGCAACACACCAAGAGAATGCAGGACTACTTTGAGAACTATGAAATAGATGATGAAGATGTAAGAATGAAAATTTTTGTACAAAGTTTAACAGGTGATGTAAGGACCTGGTTTAGGTCCTTGGCTCCACAGTCCATACTCAATCCTGATGCTTTATACCTAAGCTTCTTAAACATATGGGAAAAGAAGAAAGACCCTCTACCCATACTAACAGAGTATGATAATTTGAAAAGGGGTCCACAAGAAATAGTTCAAGATTACTGTGTCAGGTTCAACAATGTATACAACGCCATTCCTCAGAACCTAAGACCTCCACCTGATCTGGCCTTGATCAAATTCCCTGATGGATTTGATTCAGATATGGCATATCAATTAAGAGAAAGAGCACCTCCAAGTCTTGCAGACATGCAGAATATAGCTATCAGTGTGGAGGCAAACCTGATTGCCAAGAGAACAAGAGCCAAAAATGAGAGAAGAACAACATTTAAAGAGGAACCCTCAACCTTTGACCAAAAGCTAGATGCAATCATGAAGGGCATGGAGAGGTTGGGAGACAGAGTAGAGACCATGGAGAGAAAGTCCTCTTGGGAAGGGCAAACAAGCAACACTACTAGGAATCCCAATTTTAGAAAAAACCAAAACCCAAATGCTGGGAGGACTAGTCCTGATCAGAATATCAGACCTCCATTTCAAGAAAACTATGCCGAGGCCTCAACCACTAGTGAACAAGTAGAAGATCCCCACATCAAACTAATGGGTTTGGACAGTGAACAACAAGTATTCTTAACACAAGATGATCAACAAGCCCAAGAATACAAACAATTTCAAACAAAATCTGGTGAGTAATTTGATTTCAGAGAAGGGTATGACACAGCAGTCTATGAAGTACACAAACAATACAAGTTAAGAAGTAGAACCATAGATTTACCTGATAATACCAAACAAACAAACACCAAACTGCCCAAAAAATGTAGTGATAAGCCTATCTTAACAGAGTCCTCAGATAAAAAACTCCAAAGAGAGGTCACAGTGGAAGATGTATCTGATATACAGCCTCCAGCAAAACCTACATCTACACCATCTCTTCCAACAGAGATCTTGGGCAGACCTCTAGAAAACAGACCAAATTCAAGCATACCCCAAAACAGTGTACCTGACCAGGACAAAGTCACCCAAATTTCAGCAGAGAAGGAAAAACTTGTTGCTCACAATATAAAAGTTCAGATGGAAAAGCCTTTCAATCTTGAAACAGAAATTGGCAAACTGAAAATAGCAATTCCTCTTTTTGAACTAGCCAAACATGAGGTCTTCAGACAACAAATTAATAGATCATTGCAAGTACCAAAGAATAGGGATGCAGTTAATATTCTGGATGATCAGCCAGAGCTGATCTTTGGCTCAAAAGTCAATGGAAAATCAGTGGATGGAGGTATCCCTCCATTTTATGTCAGCCTAAACATCCATGACAAGGTGCTACACAATGCCATGTTTGACTCAGGGGCCTCTCATAACCTAATGCCCAAATCAGTAATGGAAAAACTTGATTTAGACATCACCAGACCTTATAAAGACTTGTTTTCATTTGATTCCAGCCAGGTGATATGTTTAGGCCTGATCAAAGACCTATGTGTATCCCTAGTCCAGTATCCAGCCAAAACAATTTTAATGGATGTAGTAGTAGTTGACATTCCACCTAAATATGGTATGCTTTTATCAAGATCATGGGGTGCCAAACTCCAAGGATCTCTGCAACTAGACATGTCATATGCCACAATTTCAGTCTTTGGCCAGCCAAAGAGATTATACCAAGAAACACTGATGAAATATGTGGTCAGTAGTCAGGAGAAGCCCCAAAAGTTCCCAATCTACTCCATTCATTCAGACCTGGACTCATTCATATTATACAATGCTGATATGTGTCCCAAAACTGAGGTCAAGTTCCTGAAAACAACAGAAACCAGACACATGAATGAACAGTCCACTGCTCAAGATCAAAATATCACTGATATGATCAATCCAACACACTCTGTTGATATATCACAAAATTCACCAAAGCTGGACCAGCCCACTGAACAAATCTGTAAATCCATTAAAAGAAACATTGAACAAGACATCTTGTGGTATTTAAAATTTGATGGGTCAGTAAACAAACTAGGAGCAGGGGCAGGGGTTTGGATATACAATACTCAAAATGACCATGCTCTAGGTCATGCATATAGGCTTAACTTCAGATGTACAAACAACATGGCCGAGTATCAAGCCCTTTTACTAGGTCTCAAACTGATTAAGAGTCTTGGAGTGACCAAAGCTTCCATATTGGGTGATTCAGACCTAATTATACAACAGATAAAGGGAACTTTTGTCACAAATGATCCCAGGCTAAGGTCTTATAGGATAGCAGTGACAGACTTGCTTAACAGCTTCTTAGAATATCAGCTCACCAAAATACCTAGAAGCCACAACTTGCATGCTCATAGTTTGGCAACTTTTGCAAGTACCTGTAAACTTCCTTTTGGGCCTAACCACCAGTTCACTGCTGAGATTAAACACAAGCCTTCTGTCCCAGACAATGTATATAATTGGCAAGTATTTGAGAATGATACTCACATAAATAATTTTTTGACCATGAAAGAAGAATTCTCAAACTTAAACATAGACACAAACAGTAGGGATGATCAGCACCAAATTGATGAACTTAAGACAAGTATATCAGCTGAAACAGCAGATCTGATATTACATCCTACAACCTTTGACTCTGCCAATTTACAGAAGCTAAAACTAGCAAATCTTGATGAAATTATTGAAGAAGAAACTGAAATAATTCAACTAAAGGATAATTTCTTGCCCACAGGTCTTACTCCCTTAGAAGACATTTTTTATTCAAATGACATCCCTAAGAAACCAAAGATGCAACCCATAAATGCAGAAATTGAGGAGTGTAATATTGGGACCACTGAAAATCCCAAAATGATAAAACTCTCTAGAACCTTACTCCTATAAGAAATCAGAATATATTGAACTTTCAAAGGAGTTTCAGATGTGTTTGCCTGGAGTTATGAGGACCTTAAATCCTATGATACTTCAGTCATCCAACACACAATACCCCTGAAAGAAAACCAGAAACCCTTTAAACAGAAGTTAAGGAGAGTGAATCCAGTCCTTCTTCCCCTAACTGAAAAGGAGGTAAAACGAATGTATGAAGCTGGAATCATTGGACCTATAAGATTTTCTGAATGGATTTCAAACCTTGTACCTACAAGAAATAAAACTGGGGAGATAAGACTTTGTGTTGATCTGAGAAATTTAAACAAAGTCTCTCTCAAAGACCACTACCCCTTGCCAAAAATGGATCACATCTTACAAAGGGTAGTGGGAGCTTCAGGATCTCACGTACT
>APFE031648504.1:0-15970 GCA_000404065.3 Pinus taeda
GAGGGCTGGGATTTCTCTTCTGGCGTCGGCGTTGCTTTGGGTGTTATATTGGATTTTTTGCTCCCGCGTCTTCTGTTTGTGACTTTAGTGAACCCATCCTGAGCTTGTGGCTCTTGCTTGCTTTGAGATTCAGGCTTGTGATTTAGGGGGCAATCTCTGAAGAGGTGTCCCAGGGTATGACATTTCCGGCAGTGGAAAGGAACATGCTCATAATCAACAACCTAGATCCAATCATGGTCTTCATGAAAAAGGCGCACCGTGTCTGGCAGAGGCTGCTTCAGATCCATGTAAACACAGATCCTGGCGTAAGAGGCATAAGTCGTGTATCTTACGGCCTTTGTTTCTTCAGCGACCTTAACAAAGTCTCCCAGCGCCGATCCAAGGGCTTTTAATGAGTCCTCCTCCCAGTATTCCCATGGTAACGAGTATAATCGAATCCATACTGGTGCATAGCTTAGATCTTCCGTATCTGGGTTGAACCTTGCCTTCCATTCTCTGAGAAATAGCCCTGCCGAGTTGTAGAAGTAAGGCCCTCCTTCAAATACTCTATTTCTGTCTTCCAGACAGTTAAAGATGGTTGTGAAGAAACCCTTTGGCCCTATAAGTAGGGTTATTTCTCCTTTTGGTCTCCATTTGCTGTTGATCCAGTTTCTTAGTGCCCTTTTTGTAGGCCAGAATCCCATAAATTTGCCTATGAGAGCATGATCTCTCATAAACTGTATTCTTGCGTTGATTCGGTGGCTAGGTAGTTCTACTTCTGGCCTGTGAGCATCAACATGTTTGCAAGTAGAAGAACTAACCTTTGGAAGTCCTTGTGGGGCTTTATTGTCCTTCATGGGCTGTGTATCCTCTGCGTATATGTTATCTTCTGAGACGTCATTGGGGTGAACCTCAGGTCCTTGTTGGTTTTCTCCGCCGGGCGGAACCTTTGTTCCTTCCGCCTGCGGGGGATCCATTGGGTCGTCGCTTCCAAACCACTTCTGTTCGTATACTCTGCTGCTGTTAGGTCTGAGCGTCACAGAGCAGGGCAGCCTGCCGCCGCAGGTCTACGAAACCCTAGCTGGATGCCGTTTCCATTATCACGCTGCTTCCGTTCCTTGTATCTGTTATATTGTTATAATGGTTTTGGATTTTTTTTCAATCAACACCAAAAATATTGATGTATTCTTACTGTTCAAAATATTAGATTATGTTGAAAGATATTTTAAAGAATAAACAAAATGCATATTTGTTTAAAATTGCAATGCTGCAAGCATATATATATAATATAATAATATTATATATATAATTTTTAAATATTTATTTATATTAATTTATGAAGTTTTTTAAAAATTCTAATTTTAATTAAAAAAATTATTTATTAATTATGTTTTTTTAATGAAGGTAAATATATACATTGTTAACTTAGTTTTTGGAGATAATTTATTCAAATCTCTCAACAATTACTTGCCAGAAATATAATTTGGTTTAAATTTTAAAAATATTTAATTATATTAAAAGAAGTTCGTAAATAATACTTTTCAAAATTACTATAATTTTTTATTAGATGAATCATTAATTCAAACCGATAATTTTTAAAAAACATACTAGTTATCTCTCCTTTTAATTTGTCTTAAAGTATCAATGGAATAACTGGAATTTTTTTATATCAACGTATTTTTTATTACACTTCTTTATTTATATTTTAAAACATAGTACCAATGGAATATTAATGCAAACAAATAAATTTTCAAGAACATACTAGTTATCTCTCGTTTTAACATGTCTTTTTTTTTTTACAGATTTTTATTTATATTTTAAAACATAGTATCAATGGAATAACTATAAATTTTTTTCCTATCAACGTATTTTTTATAACACATTTTTATTATATTTTAAATTTATTGTGATATATTATATTTTATTAATAATAATGGTTATAATTAATTAATATATTATCACAATAAATTTAAAATTACAATTTAATAATCTTCGCCATTTTAATTAATTATTAATTCATTACAACTTACATTTCCATTCACCTATTATATTAATTTAGTGAAAAATAAATTATTATGAAATTAAAAATTATTTTAAAAAATTTCAACATCCTTTAGAGGTCTTAAATTTTTTATTATTTTTTAAAAGACAATGGGAAAGCGAGACGGGTTTTAGAGGATTTACATTGTGTATTTATAATTTAATAATTAAAAATTAATGTTAATTATTTGTTTTAAAAAATAATAAATAAATTTTTTTTCCTATTTAATAATCAAAATGTAATTTAAATATCTTTAAAAGCATAAAAGATATATCATAGTATTTTTTCTATTTTAAGAATCAAATGTTAATTTAAATATCTTTAAAAGCATAAAGCTAATATATTTTTCTATTTTACAAAATGTTAATTTAAATACTTAAAAGCATATTATAAATTCAGTTAATAATATATGCAATTTAAAATATTTCTAATTTTTTCAAAACAAATGAATTTATTTATACATTTTAAAATATAAATTAAATAACCCATAAGTACCCATCAAATAAATTGGGTGAAAGAACCGAAATATAGAACATAAAACAGTTAAATTGCAACTCGACAAAATATCCCAGTGTTGTTTAAAATGGCCAACACAGCGCTTCAAACTCAAACAGAGTAAACGTTGCTTAAAACCAATGATGCACCAACCAAAGTGGCCTAAACATTGTTTAAAATGTCCAATACAACATTTCAAAAAACTGAAAATGTCACTGAAACGTTTCAGCTACATTTCAGAGGAGTTTTCTACAAAGAAACATTTCTAAAACACAAAAACATGTTTCCAAAGCTTCCAATAACATAGATATTCTTTAAATTGCAAAGGCAACTTCCTCTTTCTCTGGAGTAGATACTATTCAGTGACAGGTCAACCTCAATATTTTTGTGAGATGTAGGAAATGAAACTGCAAACAGCAGCAGAAAAGTAAAATGTTAATTGGGTTTATCTAAAATAATTAGGAAGAACTATTGCTACTAACGATGTTGTCTAAACAGTTTTTAAAAAATCCAAACATGTATATTTTTTATATAGAATATAAAGATATTTCTTATGAAAAAGATGAATATATAATATGTCAATAATTCTGAATACAAACCCATGATTAATTCCCAAAAAATTTCACTCACCCTTTCAGATGTCAAAAAAGCTTGCACCATTTTTACCAACACCCAATCTGACCACATTTTGCAGTTCATCATCCCAAACATTTGAGAACTGCAAATTTTTCAAGCAAGATATGTGAGAAGAGTTACATTTAGCTAACTCATTAATAATACCACTAAAAATGACCTACCAATGCAGAATTGAAAAATGTAGGTTGAAAAACATGATATGAGCACTGAGCTTTGAATCGATGTACCTTGGCATCTCCACAGCCTTCTATGAGAGAAGAATTTTCATTCATTATCTTTCTGAGTGCAACTTGTCTTGCATTTCCCATACACTGCTCCTCCATTTCACAGGGCATGCCAACTTGCATAGCTACCCATTCAGACTGGTGAAATTGTGGATATGCCATGGTGTTATCAAAAGCGATTGACATACCTGATGGTTCAAACATCTGCAAAACCAACAAAAAGTCAAAAATGATTTCATCCTAATTATTTTCTTTATAGACAAATATTGAGTTCCAAGATGTATCACAGGTTTAGAACAAAAGGAATGTAGTTATGAGCAAAGATAAAGAGATCAATTCCAACTCACAAAAAGCTTCACAAGTGCTGAAAAGGGGACTCAAAGACACCACATTTTAACCCTTGTGGTCACCCACTTTCACATTCATATCGTAACTTCTTGTCTAAGGCATGAAAGTATGTTCTAACTACATTTTAGCGACAGGCTACAGAAACAATATTGAGAGATGCAAATCTCTGAGAATCCAAATAAGCATTGCAAATCTCTGAAAATCCAAATCAGCATTTTTATTTTAGTAAAAAGGCCACATTCAAGTTATGAACAATTTGATTGAACTTACATCTTTGGCAAGAAAGCTTTCCATGTTAAAGTCCAATTTGGGGTTAACAGCTTCAAGCTTCATAGATAGAAACTGTGAAAAAAAATGATAACAAGTCAATTAGGATCCTAAGCAAGCAGATAATCTATGAAATCAGTCCTTTACAAAACATTTCAGGACTTTACCTCAACTTGGGACTGAAGTGATTGTACATAGTTAATTATCTCATCTACCATCAGTGCTTTACCAGTTATCTACATAAAAAACAGTCCATATTTTGGTTCAACATGTCACAACAAAAAATTAGTTGCATTTGCCAAGCACAAAAAAAGACCCTAAAAAGCTCCAACCTTGACTACCTTATTACAGCCAGGAACAAGATCTTGCAAAAGTTTCATGCGTTCGCTGATCTTTTCTCTTCGCACCTGTTGTTCAGAAAACATATTTAGAATTCCTTCACCTTTGAGATTTTATGAAAAATCATTCTGAATATGCAGATTTTATACAGGCATAGCCGTCACCCAAGAACTGACGTTCTTTTATTTTTTGCATCAGCCAGTAACTAGTATCATCCCCATCCTTCCTCGTACCGTTCTTCCTAATGATGAAATGTAGAGGTAACTTACCCTCTCGGCAAGGCTATGTCTATCAGTGGCTTGTCCTCTCCTTGCTCTCACATGGATGTAGTCTTTGGATGGTTCTGGGGGTTTGGCACTTTGTTCAGATTGTCCTGGACTCACTTCAGGCCTCTCAGTGTGCGTTCCTTGTTCAGCATCAGACTTCAAATCATCATTTTCCTTTTTAGGTTCTGCAATTTTTGAGCGTTTGCTTTTGGATTCATTCTGTCAAGAAGGAAAAACAACGGATCTGTTAAGAACGTCCTAATATAATATCAAACCAGGCCAGAAGACATCTAAAACTGTATCTGATAAGAACCTATCTGGCTTGATTTGACTCTGAAAATGACATAAGGAAGGTAGATTACTTAAAAAAAAAAACCATTATCTTCACTGCTATGATGTGCATAAATGTAGTTAGTCACGTGTGTTACTGGGCTTTGGTCCTGATGATTAATCCTGTTATAGGATTCGGCAGTGCTACTGGGCTTTTCGTCCTGATAATGAATCCTGTTGTAGAATTCTTCTACTATGGAGGCTACTTCAGAAAAGCAATAGTCTAACTGTTAGACGATCTTTCCCTTTTCTGGGCAACTTTTCTGATCAATTTTCACTGAAATCCAGCAGCAATTTCAGGGAGTCTTAGGTTTCAGTGATGTAATCTGCAGAAATTTAGTGCTTAAGGGTTTTTTAAGATGCTGCAGAAATTTAGTGATTAAGGGTTTTTTAAGATGCTGAATCCATTTATATACACTCACAAACACATTTTAGACAAGATGAAGATGAATCACATTAGCTAGTTCGAAAAGCGTCGACCATATATAATTTTTTCCAAAAATGCTGTTAAAACATTTTAGACTACTTAAATTCATGATTTTGACAAAAATCATATGGCTAACAGAAAAAGCAAAAACGTCTAATCTGCTAAATAACAAAAGAATACTCAATCGCAGTGTGAAGTGATATTTTGGAAATCCCAGTGGAGTTGGGTTCAATATGAACACTTGACATCAAACACCAAGAGAGGCAAGCCAATTGACTTTCAACCAACACCCCTCCCCTCTCGACTTTATTAAATCATTTTTAGGAAGATGATTTAAACAGTGCCAAGGTCAGTAGAACCGGTCTGGGAAGAACCGTACACAGGCAGACTGGGATGATTCAAAATTTTGAAAGAAGTTGGTGAGGGCCTCCCAAGCCACGGTGAGAACGTGGGTGTATGGAATTATGTTCGAGGTAAGCTCAAAATAAAAATAAGTGTTCAATTCTGCTACAGAAGGAGGCCACATGAGAGAATTTAAAAGTCAAATTTCTTGGGTTTCCTTCGAAATAAAACAGAAACAAAGAAACAGACAAATTCCAAGTCCCAGATATGAGCCTTAGAGGAAAAAGGAAAAATAGAACATACCTCAGTTTTCTTTTCACTGGGAGAAGTAAATGTGGAAGCTTGAGTTCTTGCTTTGTCGTTTGGCAGGACTCTCCTTTTCCTTCTGCCTGTACTCTGCTCAGAACTTGAGCATTCTTCACCAGAGGCATTGCATTTTTGCTCAATTCGAGGTTGCTGTACCCTGATAGAACTGCTACGCTGAGGCGAGTGCTTAGATACCAACTTGACATTTTGCAGATGGGTTCTTCTGTTGACACTGTCCAGGACTTCGACTGAAAATGGCAAGAGTTCATCTAAGTTATAAGAAGAGTTAACAGGTCGAAACGAGCACTGTGCTGTTGCTTGAACAGATGATTGGTGGTTCATGTTCACAGCACAGTCCACAATGGCAGAATGCCAACTCGCAGAAGATGCTTGATAATTCGGGGCTGAATTAGTAGAAACCTTGTTATAGTTTGTGAGTTCATCAAACACATAATTTCCATTACCTTCTAATGCCATGATAACTAAATTCCTATCTTCTCAAACTCATAATAATAACATCACTGTCCTCACCAGCAAGCCTATGGACCTCGGGTTGAGCTCAGCAACTCTTAATGGCCAGTCCCCAATACTAGAGCAGAATCAACATCCCACGACAATTTGGAACAGAGTGTAATAAATGAAAAGCAGGGTATTTATTTACCAACTCATAAGCAGACCCCGCAAAGAGCTTTCAGATAATTCTGCAATCTGCTCATTGCCCACCTTGGGCTTTGCTCTTTGTCAAGGGCTGGCAAGTCTAATGTATATGCTGTTGAGGAATAGGATGGAGAGGACAATTTGTAGTTATAGTACAGGAAGTGTAAAATGATATTATGCCTCCCCTGACTTCTAAAATGATTGATTTTGACTGCTCAGCATCCTGCCTGTCTAATTTGTTTGTTATGGCCTACGCCTATTGACTGCTTACCATCCTGCCTAATTTGTTTGTTATTGCCTATGGCCTCTACGGCGCACCGACCAGAGCTATCTAAAGCCACTGCAAAATGCTTTTGTCGTCAGAATTTTGTAAGACATAAAACGCCAGAAACTAAGAAATAAAACGCCGTAGCTTTTTAACTCCTGTATTTTGGTTTTTTCTGGAGTTAATTTTATAATTTGTGGTTGGTGCTTTTAATCTTTTTGTGTTTTTGGTATTTTTAAGGCTAATTTTGGTTAAAATTTTGTGAGAATTGGTTAGAATTATAAGTTTCAGTTATATAGTGTTTTAGTTTGTTTAGTTAGGTGTTTTTTTAATTGTAGAAAAAATTATTACAATTTATTTGTCAAATCAGTGGTGAAAACAGTTATTTCTGACTGTAAATTGTAAACAAAAGTTGATTTATCACTATTATAAGGAAAACCACACCACCTGAAATAATATCTTAGTGATCCATAAAGACAAGCTTTCACTCTTGCCATATACATCTGGGTCTTAGACAGTGAAAAAATTTTCTTCTAAAATCTTAAGCAATTACCCTGTTTTAACGAAACAAAAATAAATTTATACCATTAAAATTATATAATTCTATATAATAAAAATTATTAAAAAATACCAACTTCAAACAATTAAACTTTGTAAAACTCTAAACAAACCAAACAAAAAATAATTTATAACCATAAAATTATATAATTCTATATAATTAAAATATTAAAAATACCAAAACTTCAAACAATTAAACTTTGTAAAACTCTAAAACAATTAAACTACGTCAAAATTAAATGCATAGCATGTTTTTAACAATCTGGGTGGATTAAGACATTCTCAGAGTCCCTCGGTTTAACAAAGCTAAGTCTGAATCAAGTTGTTTTGATTTTTTGAAAGCTTTTCGGGTGGGTTTTTTCGGTCTAATTTCTCTAAAATCCTGGAGGAATTTATTGAAATCACAAACTTGATGGGTAATCCCTATACAATCGAAGTGTCCTAAAAAAATTTCATGATACTGAAATCATGTATAGAGTCAAAAACCCAGTTTAAATAAGACAAATCAAAATTTCATCTCAAATTTTCCCAAAATTCCAACGCCAAAAAATCTTAAAAAACATACTTAAAAACAACTTAATCAAGTTATACGGACGGACACATCCAAATATAAATTGATTGTTCGTTTGGTCATGTAACGGATAAGTGGTGAAGCCTCAAAGCTGTTGGACTTTGTTTATTTCTATGATGGTCTGTTGCACAATGAAGGATACCAGTGGAGACGTCTCACAGCTCTTGACTTCGCTGTGTAAAGTTTATTGATATTTAATTTTATTATTTATTAGTATTTAATTTTATTAAAATGTATTAAATTAAAATAAATTATATAATTTACTGAAAATTTGAAATATTTTATATTAATTTTATTTAAGTAAAGATCATTTAAATAGTTTTATAAAAATATTTTTATTAAGTTTGGTGTTATTAATCAATTTTATAAAAAGTAATTTGGTTTTGTTTTTTATATATTAATAAGATTAGAGGAATCAACCATTTTCATACAAATCAGTTTATATAAAACAAAATAATATTTTACATTACCAATATAACTCTTTATTTTTACACAAAATCCACTAAAAGTTAGTAAGAGACAATTAATAATTCTATAACTTCAATAAATCCAAAATCTAAATCACATCATAAACAAAGAATACTTATATTTTATCAATTTACTTTCCCAAAAAAATCATGGCAAGAACAAAAATATCTCTTATATGAAATAAGGTGAATCTTTCACACCACCTATATAACCCCCCAATTTTTATAGAAAATTCACTAAAGGTTAATAAGAGACAATTAATAACCCTAGATCTTTAAAAAATCCAAAACCCAAATCACATCATAAACAAAAAAATACTTATTTTTTATCATTTTCCCTCCCAAAAACATGCTTGAAGTTGCAGTGACATGTAGCAAACATTTGGGGTGGTATCCACAGGTAGGGTTATTTTTTGCTTGGAGGGACCTATAGAAACATCTTGTGCTCAATGATTGGACCTAGATGTTTCTTTATGGTTGATCTCTAGCTCATGTTCATAATCTAAATGCTCTAATAATTATGGACCACTCTAAGGTCATTCTTCGCCATCTGGCTAACTCTCTTCCAAAATATAGAAAATTGAAAGATATCTTTGAAAAAATCAATGCTCTCCTTCTCAAGTTTCTGTCGTGTAAGTTGTTTCATGTTCATGACCAAATAATTAAGAAGTGGACAAAATTGTTTCATGTTCATGACAAAATAATCAAGAAGTATACAAATTGGCCAATAAATGGGATACTTTGGAAACATGAAAGTTATGCACCAATAGGCAAGAGTCAATATGTTGTATCCCCTAATGCTTCCCCTACTCCTTAAATGAGTATGCTAGTTAGCTTTTGTGAAATTTTGGGTAGTTTTTGGGAAGTGTACACCTTTAGATATAATAGGTATGCTTTAAAGGTAGTATGGCTTTTTTGAGAGTATTCATGACAAAATAATCAAGAAGTAGACAAATTGGCCAATAAATGGGATACTTTGGAAACATGAAAGTTATGCATCAATGGGCAAGAGTCAATATGTCGTATCCCCTAATGCTTCCCCTACTCCTTAAATGAGTATGTTAGTTAGCTTTTGTGAAATTTTGGGTAGTTTTTGGAAAGTGTACACCTTTAGATATAAAAGGTATGCTTTAAAGGTAGTATGGCTTTTTTGAGAGTATTGGAAATTCGGAAGATTTCATTTTTAGTTTCATTTAGTTTCAGTGAACCATTTAGTTCGAGCCCTATTTTGATGTAATGTTACACTCCAAATGAAGAGTTTGTTTTAATAAAAAAATCTTGTTACAGTTAAAAAAATTTAAAAGAAAATAACAACAAAATAGTTTTTTTTTTGTGAAATAACTTCAAAAATAATAGTAAATTATTTGAGATATGGAATATTAACAAATGGATAAATTAAGTGATGTTCTTGATCAGCCTTGGTATTGCAACAAGAATGTTGCAACTCCCAAGGCTACCAAATTTAATTATCAACTTGGGGTTTGTACAAACTTAAGAGTTGTTGGCATTATAATGTGTCCTTCTTTAGTTAATCTGATGCAATGAAGTGAATATCTTGAAATCAAGCTTAAACTAATTGCAGAAATGGAAATGTTTGAAATGGAAACCTTAACCTATTACAGGAAACAAAAGGCAAGGAAAGCAAACATATTCTAATTGCATAAAGTAAAGAGCATGAACCAAATTTACATCACTGCATTCAAAGAGACCATATGCTAGTAACAATGTTCATTAAGCATTTCAAAAAGTAATCTTGTAAACCATCCCTATTTCATTCAATTCATGAGTGTGTTTACTGACCCTAATTGCAAAGATCTATTGCAGTGGTGAAAAGACTAATCCTAAGTGGTATATAGTCTTCCTAAAACTTGGTTCCAGAGCATAGGGGTCATTGTATAAGGTCAAGATGCAAAATTCAAGCTCAGATGGCAATTTTGGCCAAGTTTGGAGGGTCTTTGCACAGTGCTACAAGATCAAGACAAAGTGTTACAACATTGTCCTGTTTTGTTATAGGATCAGGTATGAGAGAAACTTGTGGACTTAGAAGGTGATCTGAAGGTGAGGAAAGATGGAATAAGGTAGGATAAGGGTGTATGAAGCCCTTACCAAGCATAGTGCTCCTTAGGAAACCATCTTGCACATCTTGCACAAGGAAAGATGCAAACAATGGCCTCTAACAAATCTGAAAAGAGCTCTTTGTAGACAGTTTTCTTGAAGAGGTTGTTCAGGAAGGAGGGAAGGTGTTGATGATATGATCACAAATGAAAATGACAATTCTCAGCCCTGCAAACCCTTAGTCTCACCCGCACACAAGAAAGATTATGATTATTTTACTTGAGAATACTAAAATACCTAATCTACCAAATGACCAAGAAAATCGAATGCAAATGAGATGGGGGTAAATTAGCAGAAAATTACTACTCTAAAAACCAGAAATTCAAGAAACAGTGAGCTAGGTGACCTACCAAGTGCCTAACATGATCAAGTGAAAATGCTCTGTGGTAAATTTTGTTATTAATTTGAATTATATTAGGCTTCATTCCAAGTGGAACCAACTTGAAAGAAGCTCATTAACACGTGCTAAAATTCAGCAGAAATTTATTACTATTTTCTATAAGATACTTTCAGAAATTCCAAAATTGTGAACTCATAAACCAATCCAAGTAGCTTAATGATGAATATGACTTTTCAAAGTTTTTCTAAGGATGTGTTATGCTACTACCTATATAAATTACCTACAAAACAATTTACTTCAATCATTTAACCAATCTAACCTACAACAAATGAAGTATTAAAACTAAATGCAGAAATAGGAAAAGCAAGAATAAGGGATGCAAGTGAATAAGAAGTGCAAAGAAGATAAAGAAATTGTACAACAAGGCTCTGGGGCTCTTAGGATGGCCAAGCCCAAGGATACTCAGAGTCCTATGAATGAAACCAATTTTTAGAAGCTAAAAATGGAACCAAATTTCATTATTAGAGTTAATCCAAGTACATCCCTGCTGGAAATGAAAGTAAAAATGGAACCAAATTTCATTATTAGAGTTAATCCAAGTACATCCCTGCTGGAAATGAAAGTAGAGCTGCCAAATAACAAGTTTTCTTTACAAAAAGACTAAAAAATACATGCCCTTAGAGGATAATTTGATTTTTTACTTATACAAATTGATGGGAAAACATCCTCCTTGAAAGGAGGCATCTTTCCCCTCCAAAATCCCTCAAAAAGTGGATCTGGTTCCTAATAATAGGAATCTTCATTCAATGACAAGGAACACATTCCTAGATTTTCTCAATCATTGGATCTCGATAATTTATTCAATAATTTCATAATATCTTGTTCATTTATTATCCAATCTCAATCCGTCATTTAGCAAAAAGCAAGTCCCCATATTATCCCATCTTCCAAATCTTCAGAATTTGCCCAATATTCTCACAATATTCTACAAAAATAAATATTATTAGACACATAATATGCAATTATCTTTAAACCTTCCTACGAACATATTAAAGCTAAAAAACATTATTAAGTGAAGAAGGATAGATTTAATATAGTCTTTATGTGCCTAAGAAAGGTTAGATGGGCCTTAATTTGTATCTAATTTGGAGGCTCATCAGTTCTCATAGATATTATATTATGAGAGCAAATCCTTCATATGTAGTAAGATAACTCAAATCCAAACAAGAAAGAAACTCATTAATCTTTTTAGATGAGCGATATAATTAAAGATATAATTAGTTTTATTATGACTTCTACCAACTTCACAATATTCGGTTGAGTGAATAGACAAAAAAAACAGAGAGAGAGAGAGAGAAGATAAGTCTATGAACATTCAAGATCTCCAATGAAGATACACAATGTGAAAAATATATACGTAGAAAGTGTAAAACAATCAAATTAGAGTATGGGCTTCATTGATCATAGTTATAGTTAGATATTCAAAATTGAAGAAAAGGGTTTAAATATTGGATATCATACTTGAAATTTAACTCAATAGGGGTCTAAGATTGAGAACTAGAATCCAAAACAAAGAATTGTACCTATGAATTCTTTTGGGAGCATTAAATAATTCATGAAGATTTTTTTTGTTGGGATTTCACACTTGCCTACTCATATACGCATATCCATTAGAGTTATTGTTGTGTTAAATTTTCTATATTGTATCCATAGTGTGACTTGCACTATGATGACTTGGTTACCTTTAATCCTTTGTTACAAAGGTTCTTGTGTATTAGAGCACTCTCCCTTGAGTCACCTTACCTTATGTTAAGTATATGACCTTTTTGGGATGTTAAGTGCTTAAGTATGGCCCCTCAATCATCTTAGCTCTTGTCTTTAACCATTGATCATGGTTTGAATATATTAGACCCTTTGAAGCACTCAATTAGGGGAGTTATCTATTGCTTGGGTTATATATGGAGCTCCAAGCCCCTTATTTATTCGAAAATTTTTTAGGGTGCTTAATTTCTACTCCCCAATCACCCTATCTATTTAGATATTCTTAATTAGGGATCTACAAGATCAAACCTTCCTTAATCCTTCATGATTTATTAGCACAAAGTGAACCACAACTTTCATGGTACATCCCTTCTCTATGAGTCATGGTTCATGGATAGAGTGTGTAATTTGGGGAAAATACCTATGGTACATGTTAAGAAACTTGTGATACTCAATGAAAACTCATAGTATGATTATTATGTAAAGAAAATTTTGTCTAATAGTTATTCTAGCATTTTCTTAATCCTTATATTCATATGAAATGCTCTACACAATGGCTAATTTAATATTTACTTATACCTTAATTTTGTCTAATGGTTATTCTAGCATTTTCTTAATCCTTCTATTCATATGAAATGCTCTACACAATGGCTAATTTAATATTTACTTATACCTTGAGGTTGCTCGCTCTCTCTCTCTCTCAGTCTTCAATCCCTCCTTTATTTAATATCTTGCATATTATGAATGAATATATATATATAATTATATATATATTATATATATAATATATATATTAATAATATATAAATAATATATCTCTCACCTCAGTCTTCAATTCCTCTTCCATTATTTAATTATCTTGTAAATATATTGAATGATTAGCACCAAATCTTGATCAAGCTCTTCTACTCTTATGATGTTCTTTGCTTGCATATTCCTACCATCTCCCAACATCTCTATCCCCTCCTACAAGTTGGAAAATTCAATGTTCCTACCTCAAGGGAGATTTCAACACAACTAGAGAAAGATAACTACCACCTATTTGAGGACATTTTGGGTTATCACTCAAAACATCATTGTTTCATTAATTACATGTTACATTTAGGGTGTATTAGACATTGGGATCAAGTATGTTTTATAGGAAGGTGTAGCAATTTTGCAAGTTCATTTGACTGGGAAAACCCTCTCTGGGAAGCTTGCAACATCTTTCATTTTCAATCCAAACAACTTCAACACCTACAACAATGTTCTTTCAAGTGATTGACTTCATTTTCTCTCTCTTCATCACTAATTTTTTGGTTAACTGGATTACCAAATAATTTCAATAAATTAAACCTAATTAGCTTTATGTCCTTCGTTAATTTGTTATTATTTATATTTTTGTTGTTGAGGCATAATTGAATTACCTTAATTAATTTACATTGTTAGTGTACAAAATCCAACGTAATTATTCTAGTGGTCTTCCCATTCTATTTTCTTCCTATATTCCCATATCCTAGGGTTTCTCAATTATTCCCTAAAAGTAAGTGGCAACTTAGTCCACATTCTCTTCCTTGTGGTAGTGTGGCACCTCACTCTACCCATTAAAATGCGATTTTTATTTGTTGAAAAAATGATAGTAATGAAAGTAGAGTAATTATTAATGTGAATCGAAATATCATTGTAAACATATGAAAGTATAGTAATAGTTTACATTAATCACATCTATAGAAACCATAAAAAGGGCTCACAACATATGACACTATCACTAATAATGCCAATATCAAAACTTCCACCCAAAATACAATTCACGAAACACCACTTAGTTATTGCGATGCAACCCTAGCTTTCGATTTAGGGAATATATTATCATCTAACACAATTAAATGAGGATCATATAAGATAAAAAAAAATTGTAGTGGCTCATGTATATTACTCTCGTTATAGTATCATTCCTAGTTGGCATATTAATGTTTGGATAAATTCCTTACGAATTATCTTTAGGAAAATAATGCCAATGGAAATAGATTTCACATAATTAATTGGGACCTTTGTTGCACTCTAAGGGATTTGGGAAGCCTTGGTATAATCAAAATGATGATTTAGACTTATATCTTTTTCACTAATTGGGTAGTGAGTGATCTCATGGAGAACCAGCTTTAGAAACTCTTACTAAGGCATTCAATGGATTAAGGTGCTTTAAAAGATAAAATGGTCTCGAAATGTGTATCTTTTGACTGACTCTAATGGTCACCCTTAGTAGGCAGGTCATTAATCCCTTCCTAACTTGAAGGAACCTCTCTCTTTGGATAAGTTGGATTTTAATGGCTGTTGTCTTGGGTGGTCCTCTTCATTGTTCCATGAGGGTAAATCCCTAGGTGAAACAACCCAGTTCTCCTCTTAGAAGATGTTTAAGAAAGGCACCTAGTTTACCAAGGATCTAGTAGATTCTGTTAGGCCCCTATACTACTAGTGTAACCCCTTATTGTTATTAGTAAAACCCACCTATTATATTGATGTACCCATGCAGTGCCCATATTGTTACTCTTGTGCCTCATAGAAGCCCAGTATTATTATTATTGTGCCCTTACATTATTATTGTTATGTCGCCTCTGATTATGTTATGACCCCTTAGACTCCTATATATAGAAAGGAGGTCTTTTCATTTGTAGCATCCAAGAATTGTTCATTTATGTAATGTAAAGGAGGTTGCCCCCTCCAAGAGGCTGAATTCTAAGGCGTTGATCTATCTTTTCTATCTTTTCTTGAGCTGGTTCCATAACATTTGGTATCAGAGCTTTGGATTCTAGGGTTTCGCTGCTCCAAACAGGTCAACGTGGCATTTTCGCTATAACTTTTTTTCTATGACGTTTCAGAAGTTGAAAAAAAACCCATTTGAGAAGACATCGCGCTAAATCTCAGGTCCGAATTTCATAGCATTTTACGCTATAATTGCGGAGATATGATCTAAGGAAGTTGGTCTTTTTGCAGACTCCTGAATTACATTCCAAACAGGTGACCTGGGGAAAATCGTCATAACTTTTTCTCTGAGCATTGGATTGAAATTTTGAAAAAGGTGCAGAAAGAGGACGAACTGTAGTTTCTTCTATATATTTTTCAGAACCAGAGGTCGAAACAGTAACTCGTGGAACGTTGTACAAGTTCGCTCTACTGAATTAGCCTATAATCAGGTCACTGTGGGAGATTTGGCATAACTCTTCATTGGAGAATCCAATTGGGGTCAGACTGGTGGCATT
>APFE031648510.1:0-22799 GCA_000404065.3 Pinus taeda
GTCACAGTGGGTTTGAGGTGTACCCGTAACCCCACTTTATGGGGTCCAAGGCAGGGCCCGGGAAAATTTTGGTTTTGGACCCTATGTTAGGTTGGGCAGACCCACCTATGGTTTTGTGCATGATTTTCACACTTGTTTTTTGGACGTGATGGTTTTCTGTCCATGGTATTGGATGCTTTGGCATGTATAAATATGTATTATAACATTGAAAGGAACATAGTGAAAAATCAAGCTGGTAGTCCCGGTTTTGGATCTAGGGGAAAATCTATGTGTATATGTGTTTTATGTTTTATGCTCTCGCATTGTTTATTTTTTGTGTTTTAGAATTTGTATGTAGGTAATTTCTGTATGAGGTTGAAACTTACAGAATCTACCCCACTTGAGTTCTCATGGTGTGTTCTATTAGGACTATTCTTATTTGGGATTCCTACTCCTCAAAGAATATCGGTCCTCTATGATGACTCTTCTCTTGGATACCCTATCCCTTTGTCAAAGAGTATTGAATGCAAAATCATTACCAAATCCTCCATTATGTCTTCCTAGGTGAAGAAAAAAATGATTTGTCTATCTGCCCATCTCAAATAGCGAGGACATATTCCAAAAAAGGAATGTACTCATTCCTACAAAAGAAATGTACCTATGCTCCCGCTTGTCGTAGGAATTTTCAAGTTTCTTCCAAGAAAGAAAATTCTTTGTAGGCTCCCTCTTAACTAGGGACCTACAACGGCTTCTTAGGTGGAGATGATGGTACAACCAGTTGCTTTAAGGAATCCTTTTCTTTCGATGTCATGAATATCTTTTTGTTGGAATTATGGTACAGGTGTTGTCCTTGATGGAAACCCACTCACAGGTCAATTCAAAATGGATAAAGGGAAACCCACTTTGTAGCAAGTCAATTTAGAAGTAACAAGGTAATGGTACAGAAGAATAGGATGATGGAACAATGGACTTTAGATCAGAATCAAGAAGTTGAAGAAAAATGATGTTTTAATTTAGTTAAGTTGTATACATAGGTTCACCTTGTCCAAGTAGTGTATGCAAATGTGTTCACAGAACAAAAAGAGCGTATACATATGCACACACTTTCACAGAAGGAAAATCACGTATGGGATGGAAAATTAAAGCTAGAAGAAAACCAAGGGTCAATACCATTGTATTAACCCACAATTTTGAGCAACGTAATGGATATTTGATCTTGTCCAAGAATACCACAGGTTCTAATTGTTGTTTTGGTCCGAGATATTGAGAAATACTAAAACTATATAAAGAGAAGAAGATCAAAGGAACATGTGCAAGTGAAAAGGGTCTCTTAGGAATACTTCTATCTGAAGTATATTTTATGTTTTTATGATAAAAATAGTATATTTTTTCAAGAATTCAATAATCCATAAAATCACACCGTAAAGAAATAAAAAATTTAATATTTTATAAGTAATATTAGAGAATGTTAATTATTTGATAACTTCATTTTCTTTTACAATTTTAATATGTCATAAATTTTAAATTATGAAAATTGTTGATTTTAGTTTAAAAATGCATTAAGTTTTTTTTTTTCTATTATCCAACTAAATTATTATAAGGATTTATGTATTGACAATTATTCACCAAATAATTTATATATAATAATATATGAAATAATATATATTTTACTCCCTCTTGGAATTTGGTAGATTGAAAGTTTAAGGAGGGTTATTTCAAATTTCTTTAGGTTCTTTAAATGAGATATTTATGCTCAAAGAAGGGTTGGATAAACATTCCCTGATATACACCTCTATGCAATAACTATGGTTGTAGTCTCCACTGCAAACATCATGATGCAAATACCATCTTCCAAGACCTTGTTTTTGATAATATTATGCTAGAGGAAGTTCCATTGACCCTTTCTCATGTTCTCTTATATGAGAATCGTTGGGATTAAGAGATGAATGCTTAAAACTTCCTTAAATGATATTTTTATATTCAAGGAAGGGTTGGTTGACCATTCCCTCATATACACCTCTATGCTGTAACTATGTTGAAAGTTTTACTCCTTCCTAGAATTTGGTAGATTAAGATTTACTAAGGCTTATTTAAAATAGAAATATAGTTACAAATATGAAAAAATTAATTTTAAATTATGAAAATTATTATTTTTAATTTAGAAATGTATTTAGCGTTTTTCCTTATCCAAATATAATTAAATTTTATAATGTTGATTATTTATTTATATGAAAGTTCTTTTATTCAAAATAATTGTTATTATATTTTAAGTTAAAATATATATAATATATTAATATATATAGTATATATATAATTATATATTTAATTTTTAAAAACAAATTGTAAATCTATCTTTTGGAATTTGGTAGATTGAAAGTTAAAAGGGTTATTTAAGACTTATTTGGGTTCCTTAAATGATATTTTTATATTCAAGGAAGCCTTGACTGACCATTCCCTTAGATTCACCTCTATGTAAGAGCTATAATTTATGGGTTTCATGACAAACATCATAATGCAAATACCATCTTTCAGGACCCTTGTTTGTGCTCCACCTACAAGAGAATGCTATGCTAGAGGAAGATCCATTGACCCTTTCTCTTGATCCCCTATATAAAAATCCTTAGGCTTAAGAAAGGATTTAAAACTTCCCTGAATGCTATTTTTATGTTCAAGGAAGGGTTGGTTGACATTCCCTCATATAAATCTCTATGTAGTAACTGTGTTGATAGTTTTAGTCCTTCTTGGAATTTGGTAGATTGAGAGTTACTAAGGGTTATTTTAGATTGAAATGTATTTATCTTGTTTTCTTATCCAAATATAAATAAATTTTATAATGTTGAATATTTATTTATATCCAAGTTCATTTATTCAAAACAATTCTCAGTATATATATATATATATACAATTATAATATATATATATATACAATTATAATTTTAATCCCTCTTGGAATTTGGTAGATTGAAAGTTAGAAGGGTTATTTAAGTCTTCTTTAGGTTCCTTAAATGAGATTTGTATGGTCAAGGAATGCTTGAGTGACCATTCCCTCATATTCACCTCTATGCAATAACTATCATTTGTGGGCTCCACTGCAAACATCATGATGCAAATACCATATTTTAGGATCCTTGTTTGTGCTCCACCTACATGAGAATGTCATGCTAGAGGAAGATCAATTGACCCTTTCTCATGATCCCCTATATGATAATCCTTGGGCTTAAGATAGGATTGATTAAAACTTCCTCCCCCTTGCGCTAAGAAATCTATTTGGAAACACTTAGGGTGATTTCTCTTCCTTGATAGTTGTGTGTCATACTATATGAACTTCTTCTTCTTGCTCTTATTATGTTTTGTTTCATCAAACAATTACCAAAACCATAAAACAATGAACACAAGTTGTAGCCTCTCATCTATGGGAAAACCGAGTCAAAATTCTTCTCTTCTTATATAAATATCTTCAAATGAGAAACACAAGACCAAAATACCTAGAACAAGACTAAAATCCCTAGACCAAGACCTCCTCCAAGTACCATGTTATCTCTTCAACAAAAGCTCTCCCAACTATTTAAAGCCAAAAAAAATCAACAAGGCTCAAACGCTTCTAGAACTACTAAAAACTCAAAATTCTGGCCCTCAACATCTAAATTTTTGTCCTATAGTAGGTCTACATCTTCAACCCCCTCCATCATCTCAAATTTCACATGTGTGAGTGGAAATAGTATAGAAACTAGGTCAAAACATTGATTTTCCTTCCTCGTTGCTTCAACTTCTCTCCCCATTGGCTTTCTTGTCTTCTTTCTTGAATTTTACACTCCTCTTTTGTAGATCGAACTTGTTGTATAAGGGTTTCTAATGAGGTCAAAATCATATTGTATTTTTACCCTTTTCAAGGGCTTAAGTAGCCTCTTCTAGGTTGAATTAGACTGGTAGGGCCGACTTGGTCTTAGAGGTCAATATTGATAATTTTGAATCAAAAATAATTCTTCTTTCTTGTTAAAAAATACCCAATAGGATCTTATACATAGGAAAAAGACTCCCTTGACTCATTACACATCTCTTACTGACTTGAAAAACATTAGGAGCATGAAATCCATGCTTGAAAAGTAATAATTTTCTTTCTTCCTTTGATAGATACATAAGATATATGTAATGACATGACTACAATGAAAATTATGAAGACCAAATATAGTTACATTTTCAACACCCCGCCTACTTGAATGGAAATACTATGCTAGTGGAGAGGTTGAATAATCCTTGATTTATATCCCCTAGATAATATTGTTATTTTTGAGAAATACAAACTCTTTGTTAGGATTTGTCTATATGTAAAATCTATTCTTCACAAAGGATAGGTTTATCCTTCAATGACATACCTCACAATGTCAATACCATCATTGAGGAAGGATTAATTGAAGCTTTTCCATACTGCCCCTCCTTCAAGCTAATTGGATAGAGAAAGGGTTGAATAACCCTTATTTAGGATCACCCTCCATGCAAATTATTTTTTTGAGGAAGGTTCAACCAACCCCTCCATTGGATACCCATGAATGTCATTGATCAAATTCAACGTTTTTCATGTATATAATTTTTGTTTTCGATATTGTATGAGGGCGTGAGGGTTAAATGCACTGAGCCATTTTTTGTCTCTTTGGTCTTTGGGATACAGACTGAATGCTCTTATGCATATAACATATGTATATTTTTACATTAATAATAAAAGTTAGATAATTTTCTTTGAAAAAATTAATATAAATCTTTATCTATTTCAATCCCTTATGGTAAGAATTAAGTCTTTATATGTTTATTAAATAATTTTAAACATAAGATTCAAAAATATTATAGTTACAAATATGAATCATCATTATATATGAAGAATTATTTGGATAAATAAAACAAAATATATCAATAATTAACATTATAAAATTTTATTACATTTGGATATAGAAAAAGCTAAATACATTTTAAATTAAAAAAGAAAATTTCATAGTTTAAAATTAAAATTTTCAATTTTCAATTTATGACATTTTAATATTGCAAAATAAAATAAAGTTATGAAATATTTAACCTTCTCTAATATTACTTATAAAGTATTATGATTTTTTATTTCTTTGATTATTGAATTCTTAAAATAGTATCATATTTTCTCATAAAAACATGAAATTTATAACTATTTTATCATCAATTCTTTTCATATAACTACATCATCATCAATATCTTTAAAAAAATTGTCATTACTTGTTAAAAATCATAAAATTTATAATATTCTCATTAAAATTAAAAACTTATTTATTTAATCAAATGAGTAATTACACTTATTACACTTCCTCCAATCCTTTGTATTATTCCTCCAATCCTTTGTAGTATGTATAACTTCCATCTGTGTGTTCAAAAAATCATAAATAGAAAAAACAAATCATCAAAATCAATCAATAAATTTTACTGTTAAGTTAATACACGCATATCATAAATCAAATTGCTCTTTAATTGAAAATATCAAAGAGGAAAACCCATAACTCAATTTATATTAAGTTCTCTGAAGAATTTAAAGTGAATTTATATTAAGTTGACTCTTTTATATCTCTTATATAAATAATATTATGCTTTTTTTGCCCTAAAAAAAATGCAAAGCACAACATAGTACAACATTGTATAGACTTTAATTGAAAATATAAATGAGGCAAACCCATAACTCAATTTATATTAAGTTTTTTGAAGAATTTAAAGTGAAATGAGACATAAATTTAAATGCAAGGCACAACATGGTAATCAACATTGTATAGACGATATAGGCCATTATGAAAAGTTTCTAAGTTTATCAAATTTATAATAATTACAAGATGACGTTGTACCTTATCACATAGCTATTTTTTGCATTAGGGTTCATCTGGAATCCCATTTTGGGTGTAGAAAAAAGTTCCAAACATGGAACGAGCTTATCCTTCGCAAGACTCGAAAGCATGACCATCCTTGAACTCCAATTGGTAGAACCGAAAATAGCCTAATGGATGAGGGTTTTCCCTTTCTTTGGTGACATTTTGTTTACCCTTCAATGGCATTTCAATGCATTTTTTTGGTACATCATCCTTCTTTTGACTTTGGAAAATAAAATTGTATTTAACTCATCAACCTCATTTCCTAAGAGTTTGAGCTGACATTTTCTATAAGTCACATATATGATAAACTATAATGGTTCAACTCATAAAATATTGTAGGATTCCAACTTCAAACCTTGGCAGGCCTTCACTAAATTTTACTGTTGGTGAAACTCTTATTTGAATATTATTCTCTTCTTACTCATAATACCTTTGTGTAATGCTCTTATCTCATAATACCTTTGTGTAATGCTCTTATCTCCTTTAAATTCATTATGCAACAATTGATTGAGGTCTAACTGAGTTGGAAATGGGAGAACCACCATCTATATCACGATGTTCTTGCATCTAACAAAGATTGTGAATCAGGGGAACCCATTATTGGCGGGGACAAAATTCAAATTCAAATTTCAAATGGGAGGGGTTGCATCTCGCTCAGTTCTTTAATGGCATCGAGCGTTTGGAAGGTATGGTTTCCACTCAGTGTTTTAATGGTGTTGTCCGACGAAGACGGTGGGGGCAGCTCATGTTCCTTGTCAGAGGTTGGGAACCATCCAGAGGCATTTTCTGGTCAACAGACAAACATAATCGTCGGGGGCCAACGGGTTAAAATTTAAAATTTAAAATGAAAACTTTAAATCTATTATTTTCTTATGTATATTTTTTGATTTTCCATTTACTGTACTACTACATTTCATTTTTTTGTGCTTAATGTTAGTCGTCATTTTCATGCTTGTATATAGAGATTCATGGCTTCATCTAATGTTTTGCCAACTGTTGTGAGAGCATAAACAACTTATCTTTTATTTTTAAATAGTGATGTACTATAGGTGAATTGTTACATTCAATATAATCCAAAAAGTCATAAATGGCCTTCCTTTGTTGATGAACTGCAAGATTATATCGATCAAAGTTGATGTCTATTCTCTTGAAATTTATCATAAGTCCTACAATTCAGGGATTTTAGAGAGTGTATATGAAAGTGGCTTTATATCACTATGTATATTTTGAAACATAGAGCAAAGAGAGCTTAAACTGATCAGAGAGTACAAGCATTAAAGGAAGAGAGAGTTGATTATGAAATATAATGCATGTTTTTCGCATGATAGATGAGAAAAATCCTTGTTGGATATTTGATGAGACCCAAAACAAGCTAGATTATGTTCTCACTTATGTTCTCACTTTCAACATCAAGAACTTATTTGAGTCCCAACTTTAGGCTCTCGTTTTCAAATATGATATCGCCAATTCCATCCCTCACTTTTATATTCTCATTAGGAAATGAAACATCAAGGTAGGTAGGAAATTCATGAATGTTGTGTCTTTCATTGTAATAATTACTAAGGGAATGGTGACCTAGCAAGACCACAAACTAGAATGTGACTTCAGCAAAAATAATGTTAGAGGACTAGTTTGATAACCTAAGTAGAGCTCAGAACAACATATATCCATTTTTATACATAGGTTTGGTGAGTATAAAATGATCAAGAATCGCTAGAGAGATAGCCCAAAATGGGAAAAAAGGAGTTACATTGAGCGAGATAGAGATCCTAACACGTCAATGTATAGATCTAATCTTGATGTCAAGTTAGTATGGGTAACTCCATAATGTGATGACCCTTCCCTTCATTTCATTTCGAAAAGGTCCCTTTTGTTGGAAAATATAACTCGTATCGATCTTCATAATTAAAGAAAAAATATTATTGAATTTTTTATTTTTTATTTTTGTCTTTTGATCTAGCATGTTCTTCATGGTCATTAGAGTAAAAAAGAGTGAAAGAAAATTGTAAAAAATTCTTGTCAAAGTTGACATTTGTAAAGAAAGGAAAATATTTTTTTATTCTTATAAAATTTGTTGTCAAACCTCCAAGTTGACCCTCCTTCTATAATGTCAACCTACCTTACAATCCCAGGTAGCTATATAAAGAGGTAACTTCGACCTCCAAGGGAAGTAGATGACATGATGAAATAAGTGTGAGTTATGTGATGAGAGAGAAATATATATTAAGAACTTAGCTAGAGATAGATGCGATGTTGGAATTAGCATAAAGTGTCGCGGAAGTTAAAAAGAAATGTTTTGGCTAAAAAGGAAAAAACCTCAAACACCATAAAGTCGGACGCCACTTTAGGGGAAAATCCCACATGGAAAGAAGGAATAAAATGCCTATTGAGGATCAATGAGGTTGAGGTTGTTGATATCTTGGAAGGAGTGAATCTCCTCGTGGGGGAGAGCTCAAGGAGATCAGTTCTATGGTTGGGAAGGGAACAATGCTCCATTCTCAAGTGTATTAGGACTGCAATTTTTCTGGTTAGGTTATGATTTAAATTGATTTAAGCATTCAAGGTTAGTGTTGATTGTATAGTTTGTTATTTACTTCGAGAATAACATGCAAATAAAGCATAAATTATATATATATGGGCCTGGTGTTCAATTATTGGTGAAACGATAGTAAGGGATTACTATAACACTATAGGAAATCGTAAAAATGTTTATTTCTATAAATTTCACTTACAATGTACTTTTAAAGAGATAAAATTGTTATGCAATACTAAAGTGGAACAATGCTTATTTTCTAGAGAATTTTCTGTAATATGTGTTATTAAATCAACAATGTAAAATAGAAATTTTCTACTACATTAACTAAGGAATAGTGAGCAGGTATATTTATATCAAAGAGATATTGCCAAGCTAAACACCAGAGAGGAGTAGTGTATGCGTTTAAGTCATATAAAGGAAAGAGTCATACATAACCTTGTACATGAGCAGTCAACAAAGTGTGATCGACTTAGTATTCCAAGTGAATACTCGAGACAAAGGAAAATATAAATGAAATAATAGAACAAAAATGAAAAACTATTAACTCCAAGTATCAGTCCAGAGAACAAGTATATTTTCCTTGAACTCCAATCTCAACTGGGTCTTTCCCAGATCTGACATGCATGAGTTATTTATGAGTGAATCTTGAGTTTACTATTTGATCACTTCAAGAAACACCACATTGCACTTCATGCAACACCATAGTACACTTCAGGAAGAACCAAACTGCACTTCAGGCATCACCACACTCGACTACATGAAACACCACATTACTAGACCTCCCACTAGTTCCTCCATTAGTTGGAACTAGTTTGGTTGGATTTAACTCAATTAAACTGAATTAATTAATTACAACTCAAAATAAACTCAACCAGGGCTCCTATAATGTAGGAGTCACTCTACATGACTCTAGTTAGATCCTCAACACAAATTAACTAAGCCACCTATGTCAAATTAACTTAGTTAACTAATACAAGTTGTGATGAGCTGTGGGATTATAATTTTATTCCCAATTTAATTCAAGGACAAAAATAAATTAAGATTTTCTTGTTGCATTTTTAATAGAGGCTTTGTATAACCTTGAGTGATTTTGACATCTTATATGCTTTTAACGAAAAATACAAAATTGAAACAACTTGATATTAAAAATGAGTTTGTATTCTCAATTTTGTCATGCATAGAGATCCCATAGAATATAATCCTTATAGCCAAAAGAAGTTAGTCTTTGATAGAAATAAGAAAGATCTCTTTCTAAATGAATTAAAAAATAAATTGCTTCATTTATCTAGTATAGACAACATAGAAAATCTCTATCATAATTTTACTACAACCCTCTCATATTCTATTAACAAGTTCTCAATTGAACTTTTAAGTAATAAAAGAAATAGCAAAACCAACCCATGGTATGATAAAGATTGTAGAAGTGCGAGGACAACAATTAAGGAAGTTGTTTACGAATCTCTTAAAATTGGCAAGAGAAAAATATACAAAGCCCTAACTAAAAGGAAAAAAGGCAGTATATTCGTGAAATACAAGAGAATCTCTTACAACTCTCTAAGGTAGATCCTAACAAATTCTGGAGGAAGATTCTAACTAGGAAAACTAAAGATAATAATAAAATTGTTTTACACGACTGGAATTCCTATCTTAAAACGCTTTATGAATCTCCAAATTTCATGGATAACTTTGAAACCCTGCTCACAAGGAAAGAAGTTTTCTCATTAGAATACATTGATTTTGCGGTTAATCGCTTGGCTAATGGGAAAGCTAAGGAAATTGAAAGTTAACAGGCAGAAATCTAAAAAATTGGAGGTCCTGTCCTCATCCCCCACATTCATAAGCTTTTCAATCAAGTGGTCAAGCAAGGGTTCCCTAAACCATGGATTCAAAGCCTCATTATCCCTATTTTTAAAAGTGGGGATACAAATAACCCCTCTAATTATTGGACAATTATGATCAACCCTCTGTTAGACAAGTTATATGGTATTATTTTGGAAAGGAAGTTGAGCATATGGCTTGAAAGTGAAGGTAAGAAGGATAAAGGCCAAGCGGGTTTTAGAAAGCAGCACTGAACAACAGACCACCTCGTTACGCTTAGGATCATTGTGGAGGAATGCTGCAATGATAAATCCAGTCTCCTTTGTTGCTCTGTGGACTTTGGAAAGGCTTTCAATATGGTTCCTACAAACAACCTTTGGAACAGATTAGAATAGCTAAAAATTCCTTTTGAGTTGAGAGCTGCCGCTATAAGTTTCCAAGTTAAAGAGCAATGAGAAGTGGTTGAAAGATATTAAGTGTAATATCAGAGTTAAACAAGGTTGTTGCCTCTCCGCTACCCTGTTTGGCATTTACATCGACAAGATAGAAGGTTGTTTAGAGGAAGCAGGATGCGCTGGCATGATCTTAGCTAGGATAGTCATCATCCTTCTTCTCTACGCTGACAATATTGTTCTTCTCTCAAGGTGCCCATCTAATCTTGATAAGCTACTTATACTTCTTAAGGATTTCTGCTGTACCATGGGTATGATTGTTAACACTGACCAAACAAAAGTGCACTACAGCATCTGCTGTCGACACAGATGCTGGGAAGACCTCTCTTCTCGCCGCGCATGGAAGAAAGTTGCAGAAAACATGCCCTATCAGTGGTTTAAGGGAAGAAGAATCAGAATATCAATGAAAGGGAATTTTTTCTACAACTTTCTTCCATGCATGGTGAGAAGAAATGTCTTTCCACCATCTCCTGACATGCCTTCGCGACCAGAGTAGGTCAGCCTTATTGCAAACGGTCACGAGGTAGTGTGTCCACAGCAGATGCTGTAGATTTGCCAAACTAAAAAAGTCCCCCGCTAGGTACTTGCTCTGAGAAAGCCAACAATTTGTTCAGCTTCCCAATGAATTATTTCACAGTGGCCTCATGGGGGACCAAAAATGAAACTGGCATACATCCCGGTTTGTTAGAACATTAATCACGAATGCGGCAAACGGCGCTGCACACTGTTTAATGTGAGTCGACAGGTTTAATGTGAGTCTGCAGGAGTTGGCAAGACACATTCAAGTAGGCGGAGATCATTATTGATTCTCCTGTATGTATCTGTAAATAATGATATTTAGTAGTGAAATAATAAGCTTTTGTGAAGAGTCTTCATTTTTCTGTCCTAGTATCGGAGCTCAAGTGAGCTGCTTGGAGGAGGCCGAGGACGTGAGTGGCAGTGGCGAGGTCCCGTGCTTGTGCAATTTGTATAAGCCTGGGTTGTGCGGGCTCAGTGGTGTCAAGAGTTGGAGTCTGCGTGAAAGAGTGATAGAGCGAAGAACATTTACGAGACTTGTGATCTATTATTAGGAGCGTTGATATCCTTTCGTCTAGTTGTGGAAACGTGCTGCCAACCGTTTTGAGCCACACATGTGGAGGAGGCGCAGTGTTGTTGGAACGTGAAGCTGTGGGTGCATTTTACAACTGAATGAGGTCTGGTTTATTATTTTGACTCAATAAACACTAGAAGCATGAAGAACAATTTACTTGAGCATGAACCCATTCCCATTCTTGAAAAAATAAATTATTTTTATTTCTTTTTACTTTTACATAAAATATATAATTACATAAGTACAATGACAATTATGAAGACCAAACCCATTTATAAGTTTTGACAAGATTTGAAGTTGTTATCATATTTTCTACTCATATAAGTGAATCAAATGGAATATAGAATTTTTATTTCTCATAAAATGTATGCAACAAACACGTTGAAGAGGTTTAAAACGATAAAAAACAAGCCTTCTCCAACGCAAACAACAATCGATTTTCTATTAAGTAAGGAATAATGTAGCAATAATGTACATCCAACAGTAAATAAAACATGGTTGGAATTTTAATGAATTTAACCACAATTACAAGTTGTCTAATGTATGCATTGATTTTGGTCTCTAGATTCATGGAGACTCCAAAAGAGAAACATTGGTTAGCAACTAAAATAATTATATGGTATGGTAATAGAACCAAGAGATATGGAATTTTATATACCACAATAAATGAATTTAGGAGGGCTGCATATATAGGCAATGAATGGAAAGGAATATGATATAAATATCACATTACATTATGTTTCTCATTTGTTTTCGAGAGTCACTTCATGGGATTCCAAGAAAGAACCAATTGCTTCTCTTTCCACACCTGAAGGTAAATACTTTGCAGGAACAAGGTAGGTTGTCAAGGAAGCTGGATGAGAAGAATTCTGAACGAATTAAGGCATGAACAAGAAGAAATAATAATATATATTGTGATAAAAAATTTGAAATTTCTTTATCCAAAAGCATAGTATTCCACAAAAAATAGCAAAAATATTGACACAAGGTATCATTTAGTTAGAGAGTTAATCGATGATGGAGATATTATATAAGAACATTGCAAGTTCCAAGAATAATATGCAAACATCTTGACCAAATCATTGACAAATGAAATTGTTATACATTGAAGAGACATTTTGGGCATCATAAATATTAGTCATTATGATTAAGTAGGAGTGATGGAAATAATCCCAAGTGCCACATTCACTCTTCATATCCTTGGCAAACATTTTTTACCATAAAATATCCTATGACATATCTCTTTTAAGGATGAGTTTACGCATATTAAATTGAATTTCACTACAACAATTATCCTTGTATGGATGGGCATGTACAAAACCTGATGAAACTTGTTTTCTTTTCATATTTTCTATTTTTCCATGTGTAAAGTGATATGTATATACTATCTTTTTTAGATCGTGTAAATATAGCTCATGTGGTGTATTCTTTTGGTGTGCGTGAACATAACTCTTAATATCTATGTGAACATAGTTGTAAAATATTTCTTAGTATGTTTGACAACAAAGTTGTAATGAAGGATTTTTGAAGTTGTTAAAAAAAGAGACGTAATCTCTAGTTTTGTAAAACAAATACTCTATTAAATTGAATTAATATAGGCTTTAATTTGAATTTAATTTTATCTCAATCCTACTCTATTTTCATTTTCTTATTTCTGGCTCTTTCATCAATTTTTTCAATATCACTCTCAAGCAGGAAATCTACTTCTCTACAGAGGACAAATTAGGTGCCACATATAGAGCTAGATTCCATTTCTAGTACGGTTTGTGACACCTTTAACACCAATTGATGGTGTTCTAATTCACCCAGATCATTACAATTGTGGAGGTAGCATCAAGTACCACTTAAATTTATATTAAGGAATGTATAACCCCATCTATAAATTCAAGGACTTACATTAGATATCAAGTCATTTTTCATTCCCATGATACGTTATAATGTGATGCAGATATGAGTAGGCAATATTGAAAAACGTTACAGTTAGTTGTCGATACCTTAAGAATACTTATGTAGTGATAAAATCAAGAAAGTGTAAGAATTAATTGGTAATAACTCCTCTACAAATTGGTCCATTTCATGTTGTGAATATTTATTATCCATATCATTATTTTTTGCTATATTTGATAACCTATTATTTTATGAGTGATTTAAATAATCACAAAGAAATTTGAATATGAAACAACAAAATTTTGGAAGTGTTATTAATAGTTCTCGGCATTTTCTACATTTTCTTTTGTTCTTGTTGTTGAAGTAGTTTAAAAATATCAACAACTATTTTTATTTTTTCTCGTTATATCTTACTCTTACTTGCCTCACTTTCCAATGTGTCATGAGGATGTTGAGGGAGTCGAGTTCTATTTATAAGCCCCTGAAATTCTAAATGGGGATTTACTTCACTTAATCCTAATTGAAGTGGTAATTAATGCATAAAATCCCATCATATGTGTTATGTGACAAATAATATTCCCTTATGATCAAATCAAAACACTACACCTAATATTCTAAGTAATGAAACTAAAATATTCACGTTGGCATACTCTTACCTGTCTCACTTTCCAAGGTCTAATGGGCATGCATAGGGATCAACATGTATCATCAAAACCAATAATTCTTGATACAGGGACAACAACTCCATATTCTACAAATTCAATTTCAAGTGACAAATGAAATACAACTTTGGAAAGATTGAGAAGAAAAAAATTAAAAGTTTGAGGTATCTTTATGAGAAAAATTAATGTTAAAGTAGTATAGGTCTGAATTCTCTTGCTACTTTATATTCATATGTAAGTGTTCTACTTAACTTTGAATATGTATATAAGGAGGAAAAATGGATAGCACATTGGATTAAGAAATAGATATTATAGAAAAGAATGATACATGGGAATCAATGAGTCTTCCACAGGGTCAAAAAGTCATAGATGTAAGTTTGGTCTATAAGACCAAAACAAATGTAGAAGGAAAGATGGAAACACATAAATCAAGGCATGTTTTTAAGGGATACAAATAATATCCTAGAGGAGATTACGTTGAGATCCTTTCTCTAGCTGCAAGAAATGGAGTCCATGAGGACAATTTTAGCTATAATTTCCCAACATGAGTGGAAGGTATATCAAATGGATATGAAATAATCCTTCTTGAATGGAGAATTGAAAGAGGAAGTGTATGGAGAGAAGCCACCTAGTTATGAGGTTCATAGGTAAGAAGAGAAAGTGTATCAACTAAGGAAATCTCTTTACAGGTTGAAGGAAGTGCCATGACCACGTATGGCAGGATAGAGTTATAGTTGTTGAAAAATTCGTTTAACAGAAGTGATGGTGAGCCTACCCTCTACATCAAATAAAGTGATCATAGTATTTTAATTTTTTGTTTTATACATATATTATCTATTGTTCACTTGGAGTGATGATCTTCATATTGTTAATTTCAAAGAGTTCATGAAAAATGGGTTTAAATGAGAGATTTGGGGTTCAGGTATTTTTTACGCATAAAGGTGAAAAAAATTGAACATGGCACTATTATTTATCAAACAAGGTATGAAAAATACATATTAAGTAGGTTTCAAAAGAAAAGAAACAAGCCTTATCCACCAAAAATAGCCATGGGTTTGACAATAAGTAAAAACTATTCTAGCAAAAATGTAGATCCAACGACATAAGAAAGGTTGGTTGGAAGGTTTATGCATTTAAGTCCAACTAGATATGATATAATGTATGTATTAACTTCACTTTCTAGATTTATGGAGAATCCAAAGCATGCACACTGGTTAAAAACTAAAAGAATGCTAAGGCATTTTAATGGAACTAACGGATATGACATCTTGTATACCACCACAAATAAATTTAGGATGGTTATATATATAGACCATGACTACGAAAGAATTATAGATGATATAAATAACACATCAAGCTATGTTTTTCATTTGGTTTTGGGGTTCATTTAGTTCACTTATACGAAATATCTTATTATTTCTCTTTCTACAACTGAAGTTGAATATGGAGTTGCAACAGTTGTAGCTTATGAGGAAATTTGGATATGAAGGATGTTGAAAGGTTTGAGGCATGAAAAAGAAGAAAAAACAAAGATATATTTGTGACAACATCTCTACAATTACTTTATCAAAAAATTACTTTCACAAAAGAGGTTAACATATTAAAAAAAGATAGCATTTCATTAGAGAGTTGATCAAGGGTGGCGAGATTATTTTGTAACATTTCAAGAATGAAGAACACTATGAAGACAGCTCCGCAAAATTACCGGGAGACAAAATTTTCATACATCTAAGAGATAGTTTCAAAATCATGAATATCGGTAGTTTTGATCTAGGGGGTGATAGAAATGAACTGAACTATTGAGTTCACCCATCATATCCCTACCAAAATTTGCATACCATAAAATATCTTGTCACAAATATACTTTCTAGCAAGAAATGGTGGATAATAAATTGAAGTTCACTAGCGTAATACTCCTTGTACAAATGGGCATGTACAAAACCCAATGAAACTCATTTCCCTTCCACATTTTGTATTTTTCTATGTGTAAAATTGTTGAGAAATATAGGGCATAAGGAGTTAAAATATTTCTCTTATTGATAATTTCTTGTGATATACTTTTACTTCTTAGCTTATAGTCTTCTATTCATTATATTATTATTTTATTGTTTTCATCAAGACAATTACCAGTATGCACAATAAAAGACAAGAGACATAGTATCTAGGCTTGTCAAACAAGGCCAAAACCTTTCACCTCTTGAGAGAAAAACCTAATCAAAATTATTCTTATAGATCTTCAATTGATGAATACAAAGACCATGAAAAAGACCCTTGACTCTAGTATCCTCCCAAGAAACTTGTAACTAACCTTGATGTTCTACCTCTTCCCAATATCAACTCCCTTCTTGATCTCATACTGATCTCCTCGGCTCCCTCTAAAGAAAATCGTTATTTATCCTTCACACTTCTTCTTTTCGGCTTCCTCTAAGAAATCTTGGTCTCTATGTTTTCACTCACTTCCTCTAGAAAATCTTGGTCTCTATGCTTTCACTGGTATCCTCTAGAGAATCTCGATCTCAATCCCTATCTTGGTCACCCAAAGAATCTCAGTCTCTTAGGTTTACCCTAGATCAAAATCTCCTTAAGAAAGACCTATATTTCTTCTCTTCGACGTCCTTCTATGAGATTCAATACCTGATCACAAGTTCCCTTAATTCAACAATAACTTCTGCTTCGATCTTCTATTGATGCCTTCTGTCCTTATTCTTTTGTACCAAAAGCAAGTACATGAGAAGAATACTTCCTTCACTAACCCCAGAAGAATCCTTCCTTTGCTATCCCTAGCAAAATCCTTCCTTCACGATAACCATAAGAAATCTTGATATCCCTTTTTCACACTTCTACTTTATAGGCCTCTTCTTCTAACTTCTCTTCACCAAATTCTTGTTTAGTTTCTTTAATTTAAGTGAGGTCGAGCGTGGCTACTTATACATATATTCTTATGTTCCTTAGGCAAACATGATCACAGGTAGGAAGGCCAACATCTTCTAGCAAGTTCTTTCCTCATTCTAGGCCAACTTGAAGAGGATAAGTAAGAAGGCATTGGAGGATACTTTACATTGACAAGTTTGACCTTTTACAATGTGTAACATGACTTCATTACATGAGAATGCCTCTCTCATTTTATGATTAGATCACAAATATTTCCCAAAGACTCTCATTGGGAGTCTTGACTTGAAAATAAAATCTCTTGCTCATGAAACCCATGACCAAACCTACTTACACTTTTCAACACTCCCTCTTAACTAGGGAGATATTCGTAATGGTACTTGGACATTCTGAATCTGAATAATTTATCTTAAGAAGAATTTTGATTGGTAACGTATTTGTGTATCATCATATCAACCAGCATTGTCACATAGCAACGCCTTGACTAACAACACTATCTCTCCACAATATCTAAGCTCAATGTTGGCGAGACAAATGATTTATATAATCTTATCATTGTATCTCTAGAATATGTTGGGTTGTGTTATATTCTTTCCACGACTAGCCCACATAGTTAACCGGGGAGTTAGAGCAGGGGCAGAGCCCCCCTTTGTTGCGCCGATTGTGTAGTGGGGGGGGGGGGGGGGGGGCGTCACAGGGGGTTTGATGTGTACCCGTAACCCCGCTTTTGGATGCAATGATTTTCGGTCCATGGTATTGAATGCTTCAGCATGTATAAACATGTATTATAACATTTAAAGGAACATAATGAAAAATCAAGCTGGTAGTCCCAGTTTGGGATCTAGGGGAAAACTATGTGTATATGTGTTCTATGTGTTATCCTCTCACATTGTTTATATTCTGTGTTTTAGACTTCATATGTAGGTAATTTCTGTACGGGGTTAAAACCTATATTTGGTATCAGAGTTGTTTTGGCTTCAAGGGGATGCCTTTGTTGCTGAGGGGTGTTGCTCAGGCCTGTGGTAGACCCTATTCAATGGGAGATTTGTGAGATTGATTTTGGTGGTGAAAGAAGATGGTGAGAAGTGGAAATATAGAGATCGAGAAATTTAATGGTGAGAGTTTTGAGTTGTGGAAACTAAAGATGGAGGATCTCTTGGTGGATAAAGATTAGTGGATCGCATTAGATCTGGGTACTAAACTAATGGGAGTGTCTGATGAAGAATGGAAGAAGTTGGATCGGAAGGCAAAGAGCACAATACGATTATGTGTCTCAGATTCAGTATTGATGAATGTATCAAGGGAAGCTACAACAAAGGCATTGTGGGACAAGTTAGGGACTTTGTACCAATCTAAGTCTTTGGTGAATAAACTGTTCTTGCGGAAAAAGCTGTATAACTTGAGGATGAAAGATGGACACTTGGTGACAGAGCATCTGAAGACATTTAATACTATGGTAAGTCAGTTATCATCTCTTGATATTAAAATTTTAGATGAAGATAAGTGCATCAGTTTGTTGTGTTCTCTACTAGATTCATGGGATAATCTAGTTAGGTAGTAATGCAACTACCTTGCAGTTTGATGAAATAGTCTCAGCCTTGCAGACAAAGGATATGAGATAGAAAAACATGGAGAGCCATAATGGTGATGCCTTGTCTGTACGAGGACGGTTCGAGAACAGAAACAAAAATAAGTCATCGAGTGGGATATCTAAATCTAGAGGGAGATCTAAATCTCCATGAAAACCTGTAAAGGTGGTGTGCTGGAAATGCAGAAAGGAATGACATTTCAAAAGGGACTGTAAATACAAAGCTCTTGATAAGGGGAAGGGATATGATGATGCTCCTTCTACAGAGGCGAAAACCACCTCAGATGAAGGTGGGGATGTGTACTTGTCTTCTTCAAGTACACATGTAGATCATGAGGCATGGTTGATTGAGTCAGGTGCATCCTTTCACTTCACTCCCCTTAGAGAGTGGTTCTGCGAGTATGAGAAATATGATGGTGGTGATGTCTTCTTAGGGGATGATAGGAAGGCTAGAATCATTGGTCACGGAAAAGTAAAGTTGAATTTGCAAAGTGGAAGGGTTAGAACACTTCTGGGTGTTCTGCATATTCCTGCATTAGTTAGAAATCTGATTTCTGTAAGCAAGCTCGATGATGCAAGTGTAAAAGCAGTGTTCGAGAAGGATACCTACAAAATGGTTCGGGGACCACTGGTATTGATGTGGAGAGTTCGAATTGGAACTCTGTACAAGCTCCAAGGTAACACTATTATTGATGGGTTCAACAGTTTTGGGGTTACTGAAAGTGGAGCAAAAAATCTAGTGGTCTCTGGAGAGAAAACCATGTTGTGGCATCAAAGGCTTGGACATATTGGAGAGAAGGGCCTTCAAATACTTCATGGTAAAGGTATGGTAGAAGGTATGAGTAATAGCTCTCTGGATTTTTATTTCCGTGAAAATTGTGGATATAGGAAGTAGAATTGGGTGAGTTTCCCCTCTGGTAGTAAGAGGGCGAAATAGATATTAGAACTTGTGCACAGTGATGTGTTTCGACCTGTGGTGGTTCCATCACTAGGTAATTCTATGTATTATACATCATTTATAGATGACTTCTCAAGGAATACATGGATATATTTCCTTAAGAAGAAATATGAAGTCTTTGACAGGTTTAAATAATTTAAGGCTCTTGTGGAAAATCAAATAGAGAAGAAGATAAAGGTGTTGAGGACAGATAATAATGGAGATTTTTGCAGCAAGGAATTCTGTAAGAATTGTAGTATAGCATGACAGAATACTACTCCATATACACCTCAGCAAAATGGAGTTGCAGAAAGAATGAATAAGACGTTGATGGAAAGGGAAAGAAGCATGCTTAGTGGTGCTGGGTTAGGACAAGATTTCTAGGCAGAGGCGGTGGATACTATATGTTACCTAGTCAATAGGTCACCTTCATCAGTGTTGGAGGATAAGACTCCACAAGAGGTATGGACTGGTAAGAAACCCTCTCTTTCACATCTGAGGGTATTTAGATGTGATGCATATGTACATGTTCCAAAGGAGAAACAAACCGAGTTGGATAGTAAATCTGAAAAGTGCATCTTTATTGGGTATAAATATGGTTTAAAGGGGTATAATCTTTGGAACCCAGTCACACTGAAGGTTGTGTATAGCCAAGATGTGGTGTTCAGAGAGGTAAAAGATTTTATTAAACTTGAGGTCCAACTAAAGGAACCTGAGAAGATAGAGTTTGAGGTTAAGGAGGAAGAATCTGAATCTATAGCAGAGGATTTATTAGAAGATTAAGAGACACAAACTCTGGGTATGAGAAGATCAGTTCGAGAAAGAAGGCAGCCAGAAAGGTATAGTGCATCTGCTTTCTGTTCAAACTTTGCTTTATCTATTACTCATGATGATCCCAGAACTGTGAAGGAAGCAGTAGATTCAAAGGATGGAAAAATCTAAAAAGAGGCCATGGTTGATGAAATGACATCTTTGCACAAAAATGAGGCTTGGGATCTGGTGGAGTTTCCGCCTAGAAGTAAACCCATTGGCAGTAAATGGGTGTTCGAAAGAAGACAAATGTAGAAGGAAATTTGAAGAATACAAAGCTCAGTTGGTAGCAAAAGGTTATTCCCAGGTGCCGGGAATTGATTTTGGTGATATTTTTTCTCCTGTTGCCAAGGTAACTTCTATTAGATTACTTTTATTTGTTGCTACTGATTTTGATTTTGAGGTAGAACGGATGGATGTGAAGACATCATTTCTTCACGAGGATATAGAAGAGGAGATCTACATGAAGAAACCTGAAGGCTTTGTAGTGAAGGGTAAGAAAGTACTGGTATGCAAGTTAAAGAAGTCTCTATATGGGTTAAGACAGTCACCAAGGATGTGGTATAAAAAATTTGATACATTTATACGAGGACTTGGCTTCACTAGAAGCAAAGCAGATCACTGTGTGTATTTTAAATTAATTAGGGACCGTGTTATTTATTTGGTCTTGTATGTGGATGATATGTTGTTGGTTGGAAATGACAAAGAAATTATTCGAGATTTGAAGACCCAATTGTCCTCCAAATTTGGCATGCAAGATCTTGGTGCTGCAAACTATACTTTGGGCATGGAAATTAAAAGAGATCGTACAAAGAGGAAGCACTATTGAAACCAGAGGAAGTATGCCAAGACAATATTGTAGAGGTTTAATATGCGGGATAGTAAACCGGTGAAGGTTGCTATTCTTGTAGGTGTGAGGTTATCTGCTGAATAGTGTCCCAAGACACAAGAAGAGGAAGAGGACATGTCCCGTGTTCCATATGCAAGTATAGTTAGTAGCTTGATGTATGCAATGGTCTGTACTAGACCAGACATTGCACATGCAGTGGGAGTATTGAGCAGGTTTATGTCAAAACCAGGGAAGGAGCATTGGACAACAGTGAAGCGGGTTTTCAGGTATTTGCATCGCATTAGTGAAAATGGTTTGTGCTACCAAGGAAGACTAGGATTGGATAGAGTGTTGGATATTCGTGGCTTTGTTGATGCAGACTGGGCTGGAGATCTGGATCAAAGAAGATCTACAAGTGAGTATGTGTTTAACCTATTTGGAGGTGCAGTTAGTTGGATGAGTAAGAAACAATTTGTAGTGGCACTATCAACTACAGAGGTAGAATACATGGTAGGCACTCATGAAAGCAAGGAAGCAATTTGGTTGCAGAGATTGTGTTCAAGTATGGGGTTAGTACAAGGATCTATAAGGATAGACTGTGACAACCAAAGTGATTTTTTCTTAGAAAACAACCCTGCTTATCATTCAAAGACAAAGCACATTGATGTTCAATATCACTTTGTGAGGGATATGATAGAAGACAAAAAGGTGTTGATGGTAAAGGTGGACACTTTGAAGAATACTGCAGATGCACTGACAAAATCTGTGAGCTCTGAGAATTTCTCCTGGTGTAGAGAAACAATTGGTGTTTCAGGGTTGGAAAAATGACTAAGCTCTCCTATGGCCCCCTGTGGAAAGAAAACAACAAGTGGGAGAATGATGTGTTGTGTTATATTATTTCCAGGTGGTTAGAGGGGCGGCAGAGCCCCCCCTTTAGACCCTATATTAGGTTGGGCGGACCTAACTATCATTTTCGGTCCATGGTTTTGGATGCGATGGTTTTCAGTCCATGGTATTGGACGCTTCGGCATGTATAAATATGTATTGTAACATTGAAAGGAACATAATGAAAAATCAAGCTGGTAGTCCCGGTTTTGGGATCCAGTGGGAAAATCTCTGTGTATATGTGTTTTATGTGTTATGCTCTCGCATTTTTATTTTTCCTGTGAGTTAGAATTCGTATGCAGGTAATTTCTGTACGGGGTTAAAACCTACATTCTACTTCTGAGATAAATGTTGTTTCATCTGATAAATGAAAGTCTCAACAACAACCTAGAAGCAAGAGGAAAAGAAAAGGTAAAAAAAAGAAAAAAAAAAGGTCCCTCTTCATGGGATAAATAAACAAATCAGTCTTCTGATGAGAAACAGAAGACTCAATATCCTTGCTTGATTTGTAATGAGGAGCACTTTACACATGCTTGTCCTCACACTGAAGTGAATCAATTTCTT
>APFE031648512.1:5282-40070 GCA_000404065.3 Pinus taeda
GGGAGATCTGCGAGATCGATTCTGGTGGTGAAAGAAGATGGCGAGCAGCGGAGAGATAGAGATTGAGAAGTTCAATGGTCAGAGTTTTGAGTTGTGGAAACTCAAGATGGAGGATCTGTTGGTGGATAAAGATCAGTGGATCGCGGTAGATCCGGGTACTAACCCAACGGGAGTGACCGATGAAGAATGGAAGAAGTTGGATCGGAAGGCAAAGAGCACAATACGATTGTGTGTCTCAGATTCAGTATTGTTGAATGTATCAGGGGAAGCTACGGCGAAGGCTTTATGGACAAGTTAGGGACTTTGTACCAATCTAAGTCTCTGGTGAATAAATTGTTCCTGCAGAAAAAGCTATATAACCTGAGGATGAAAGATGGACTCGGTGATAGAGCAATCTGAATGCATTTAAACTGTGGTAAGTCAGTTATTATCTGTTGATATTAAAATTTCAGATGAAGATAAGTGCATCAGTTTGTTGTGTTCTCTACCAGACTCGTGGGATAGTCTGGTTATTGCAATAGGTAGCAATGCAACTGCTTTGCAGTTTGATGAAATAGTCTCAGGCTTGCTGACGGAGGAGATGAGACGGAAAAATATGGACAACCAGAATGGTGATGCCTTGTCTGTACGAGGACGGTCCCAGAACAGAAACAAAAAATAAGTCATCGAGTGGGAGATCTAAATCTAGAGGGAGATCTAAATCTCCAGGAAAACCTACAAAGGTGGTGTGCTGGAAATGCGGAAAGGAAAGGCACTTCAAAAGGGAGTGTAAATCTAAAGCTCCTGATAAAGGAAAGGGATTTGATGATGCTCCTTCTGCAGAGGCGAAAACCACCTCAGATGAAGGTGGGGATGTGTACTTGGCTTCTTCAGGTACACATGTAGATCATGAGGCATGGTCAATTCACTCAGGTGCATCCTTTCACTTCACTCCCCATAGAGAGTGGTTCTACGAGTATGAGAAATATGATGGTGGTGATGTCTTCTTAGGAGATGATAGGAAGGCTAGAATCGTTGGTCGTGGAAAAGTAAAGTTGAAGTTGCGAGGTGGAAGGGTTAGAACCGTTTCGGGTGTTCTGCATATTCCTGCATTGGCCAGAAATCTGATTTCTGTAAGCAAGTTGGATGATGCAGGTGTAAAGACAGTGTTTGAGAAGGATACCTGCAAGATGGTTCGGGGAGCACTAGTACTGATGCAGGGAGTTCGGATCGGAACTCTTTACAAGCTACAAGGTAGCACTATTGTTGACGAGTGCAATAGTTCTATGGTTCCTGAAAATGGAGCAGAAAATCTAGTGGTCTCTGGAGAGAAGACCATGCTATGGCATCGAAGGCTTGGACATATTGAAGAGAAGGGCCTTCTAATACTTTATGGTAAAGGTATGGTAGAAGGTATGATTAATAGCTCTCTGGATTTTGATTTCTGTGAAAATTGTGTATCAGAAGCAGAATCGGGTGAGTTTCCCCTCTGGTGGGAAGAGGACGAAACAAATATTAGAGCTTGTGCACAGTGATGTGTTTGGACCTGTGAAGGTTCCATCATTGGGTAAGTCTGTGTACTATGTATCATTTATAGATGACTTCTCAAGGAATACTTGGATATATTTCATTAAGAAGAAATTTGAAGTCTTTGACAGGTTTAAAGAATTTAAGGCTCTGGTGGAAAATCAGACAGAGAAGAAGATAAAGGTGTTGAGGAAAGATAATGGTGGAGAGTTCTGCAGCAAGGAATTTGAAGAATTCTGTAAGAAGTGTGGTACAGCATGGCAGAAGACTACTCCATATACACCTCAGCAAAATGGAGTCGCAGAAAGAATGAACAAGACGTTGATGGAAAGGGCAAGAAGCATGCTCACTGGTGCCGCGTTAGGACAGGAATTATGGGCAAAGGCGGTGGATACCGCATGTTACTTGGTCAACAAGTCACCTTCATCGGCATTGGAGGATAAGACTCCACAAGAAGTATGGATTGGTAAGAAACCCTCTCTTTCACATCTGAGCGTATTTGGGTGTGATGCATATGTACATTTTCTAGAGGAGAAAGGAACCAAGTTGGATAGTAAATCTGAAAAGTGCATCTTTATTGGGTATAAGGATGGTTTAAAGGGTTATAAGCTTTGGAACCCAGTCACACAGAAGGTTGTGTATAGTTGAGATGTGTTGTTCAGAGAAGTGAAAGATGTTATTAAACATGAAGTCCAACAAAAGGAACCTGTGAAGATAGAGTTTGAACTAAAGGAGGAAGAACCAGACTCTGTAGGAGAGGAGGAATCAGAAGATGAAGAGCCACAAACTCCGGCTGTGATAAGATCAGCTCGAGAAAGAAGGCAACCAGAAAGGAATAGCCCATCTGCTTTCTGTTCAAATTTTGCTTTGTCTATTACTGATGATGATCCCAGAACTGTGAAGGAAGCAGTGGATTCAGAGGATGGAAAACTCTGGAAAGAGGCCATGGTTGATGAAATGGCATCTTTGCACAAAAATGAGGCTTGGGATCTAGTGGAGTTGCCGGCTGGAAGGAAACCCGTTGGCAACAAATGGGTGTTCAAGAAGAAGAAAAATGCAGAAGGGAAGGTGGAGAAATACAAAGCTAGGTTGGTAGCAAAAGGTTATTCTCAGGTGCCGGGAATTGATTTTGGTGATAGTTTTTCTCCTGTTGCCAAGGTAACTTCTATTAGATTACTTTTATATGTTGTTACTGCTTTTGATTTTGAGGTGGAACAGATGGATGTGAAGACAACATTTATTCACAGGGATTTGGAAGAGGAAATCTACATGAAGCATCCTGAAGGCTTTGCGGTGAAGGGTAAGAAACAAATGGTATGTAAGTTAAAGAAGTCTCTGTATGGGTTAAAACAGTCACCAAGGATGTGGTATCAGAAATTTGATACTTTTGTACGGGGACTTGGCTTCATCAGAAGCAAAGCAAATCACTGTGTGTATTTTAAATTAATTAGTGACCGTGTTATTTATCTGGTCTTGTATGTGGATGATATGTTGCTGGTTGGAAATGACAAAGAAATTATCCAGGATTTGAAGACCCAATTGTCCTCCAAATTCAACATGAAAGATCTCGGTGCTACAAACTATATTTTGGGCATGGAAATTAAAAGAGATCGGGCAAAGAGGAATCTCTGGTTAAACCAGAGAAAGTATGTCAAGATAATACTGCAGAGGTTTAATATGCAGGATAGTAAACTAGTGAAGGTTCCTATTCCTGTAGGTGTGAGGTTATCTGTTGAACAGTTTCCGAAGACATAAGAAGAGGAAGAGGACATGTCCCGTGTTCCATATGCAAGTGCAGTCAGTAGCTTGATGTATGCAATGGTCTGTACTAGATCAAACATTGCACATGCAGTGGGAGTATTGAGCAGGTTTATGTCAAAACTAGGGAAGGAGCACTGGACAACAGTGAAGCGGGTTTTCAGGTATTTGTGTGGCACTAGTGATTATGGTTTGTGCTGCCAAGGAAGACCAAGATTGGACAGAGTGTTGGATATTTGTGGCTTTGTTGATGCAGACTGGGCTAGAGATCAGGATCAAAGAAGATCTACAAGTGGGTATCTGTTTAACCTATTTGGAGGTGCAGTCAGTTGGATGAGTAAGAAACAATCTGTAGTGGCACTATCAACTATAGAGGCAGAATACATGGTAGCCACTCATGCAAGCAAGGAAGCACTTTGGTTGTAGAGATTGTGTTCAAGTATGGGGTCAGTAAAGCGAGTTATAAGGATAGAGTGTGACAGCCAAAGTGCAATTTTGTTGGCAAAGAACCTTGCTTATCATTCAAAGACAAAGCACATTGATGTTCAATATCACTTTGTGAGGGATATGATAGAAGACAAAAAGGTGTTGCTGGTAAAGGTGGACACTTTGAAGAATAATACAGATGCATTGACAAAATCTGTGAGCTATGAGAAGTTCTCTTGGTGTAGAGAAACAATGGGCATTTCAGCGCTGGAAAAATGACTAAGCTCTCCTGTGGCCCACTGTGGAAAGGAAACAACAAGTGGGAGATTGTTGGGTTGTGTTATATTCTTTCCATGACTAACCTACATAGTGAACCGAGGGTTAGAGAGGGGCGGGTAGCCCCCCTCTACGCGGCCCGGGGCAGCGCCTCGGGAAATTTTTTTTTGGACCGTATATTAGTATGGACGAACCTATCTATGGTTTTTCGATCCATGGTTTTGGATGAGATGGTTTTCGTTCCATGGTATTGGATGCTTCGGCATGTATAAATATGTATTGTAACATTGAAAGGAACATTAATGAAGAAATCAAGCTAGTAGTCCTGGTTTTGGTATCCAGGGGAAAATCTCTGTGCATATGTGTTTTATGTGGTATGCTCTCGCATTGTTTATTTTCTTTGTTTTAGAATTCGTATGCAAGTAATTTCTGTACAGGGTTAAAACCTACAGGGGGGACCTAGATTCCTAGGATTGGATATCTTTTCCTCAGAGATGGGAAGGAACTTTTGTATCATCAATGTCTGTCCACCATATCATAGTAGGGTGGAGCTCTGGAATCACCTCTTGCAACTATCGTTGATGAATTCTAATAACATAATTTTGGGTGGACACCTCAATTTCGTTATTCATCATGAGGAATCCTGGGGACATCATACAAAGTTGGATCCCCTATTAGATTATATGGAACATCTCTTGTAACAACATCATATGATTGACATCTCCATGAACAAAAAGAAACTGACATGGCATAATAGGAGAATCGGGGATACTACTTTGGGTAGGATATTGGATCACTTTCTCATCAAGGACGACTTGCTTGGTATCCTCTCTAATTTTCATCAATGAATTGGATCTGGGGGTATCTTAGGTCACTCCCACATATATCTAGAATTAGATGGTACATCCCTAAAACACAGAACACCTTCAATTTCAACTCAACCTGGTTACAAGACCTCGAATATCACAAATTGGTCATTGATTCTTGGAGAGACCACCCTCCTTCCCAAGGGCAGAACCTGGCTGAAGGATTTTTTAGAGAAACCATGTATTTATACCAAAGGGAATCAAAGTGGGAATGTTCTATGTAATTCTTTCAATAAGTCCTCTAAATACTTCTTAGGTTCAGTGAGCAAATATTAGTAGTAATTTCTCAATTCCATTTCAATGTTAAGATCTCACTATAACATCAAGCCCTAACTGTCTTTTGGGGTTGAAAATAAGTTAAGATGTTGATGTTAAACCATGGATAAATCGAATAATTGTCTATTCTTATATCCTTCATTTACCCACAAACTTTTAATTATTGCTACCATAGGAGTTCCTCTTATCTGTTACAGTCCCCCAACTATATTTGATGTTGGGCTTTGTGGCTGATAAGTTTCCTTGTTCTACCTTTGAGGATGATATTATACTAAACATGCTCCATTTTTCCCAATCAAATCCTTCTACGATTCAAAAATATCTTTGAATTCATCTTTATTGCATTGTCATAGATAATATGACGTAATTGAAAATTTGCTAGAAGTGATATGTTGTGGTACATTTTCTCATTGGAACTTATTTCCACTATTTAGCTAAATTCTGATAAAGGCATGGATAATTTAGCTAAAACGCTTCTAAATTAAATGGATCATTTTTTGGATTCATGTCTAATCTAGATTCAAACTTATTGGTCAAATATTCAAGCCCATGATTACAAGAAACTTATTGGTCTTTTGTTCATTAAATATTTTGCAAAAGGAAATTCATCTAGTCTAGAGCTTACGTGATGAAAGACCCCTCTTCTATTTCCCTAGGTATGAGCTCCATTGGATGTTTTCACTTCAACTAAAACTATGCTTCAATTACTAACTTCGAAAAACCACAAATCTATATCTGTTCATCTCATTATTATGACTTGAATTGGAAGTGGAATCCACCCATGGTATCCATCCATGGTATTCACCTAGGCTATTGTAACTCAAGAAGCCACCGAGAAACTGTAGATAACATGCCTCACTTGGTAAAATGACAGATGGTTCCTTCAAATTCTAGGGTAAATGATTTATCCATATAATAAAGAATTATATGCTTTTCATATATTTTTAGATATTGAGTGTGTGTATTTTATGTTCAATGTTTTTCCAAGAATAGTTGCATGCCATATTTATATTATTTCTCTCCTACTCTCTCTCAGTATTTATTGTTCCTAGATCATAGGCCCTATGATATAGATAAGTGGTATGAGAGGCAAGTTTATTTAAGAAATGTATGTCTAGGCCATTTCTTTGAGATTCAAGTTATTATTTAGAGGAAAGATTAAATTTTCTCCTTGGTTAGGGTCAAACCTTTTATTTCCTCAAATCATTCACCATATGGATTTGGTGAAATCACTTGCAAGGTCCAAAGGGATTGTGACTAGTAAATCCCTCAAGAAATAATTAGTAAGAAGAAAAGGATCAAATCCTATGGTTGTGGTAGCCATTAAAAGGGTTGTAGGAAGCTCCAAGATGAAGTATCATAATGATGACATGCCTCAAAACAGAGATGTGGTGGAGGAATTCTAGATTTGAAATGATGTTAGTGTTTATGTGCCCTTTGATAATGGAAAGAACATGTTGTATAAGGTTTTTTGCAAAAAAAAGAATCTAATCCATGTTTGAGTCTGGTGGAGGCATGGCCACATGGCCAAACTGTAAACCTGCCTATTTCCCAATGATAGTTCTCGCAAGAAGGAATGGTACATTCTCAAATACCTCAATAATCCTCATTACGTTGTTGTCTTTGTTGATTCCACCCTGGAATACTACCTCACCCTCCAAGAATCGAGAGATTGTAGCCACACACAAATTAAGGATGAATACATGGCATACGCATGGGAGGAGAAGATGTACAAATAATCTTGTAGTTTCTTATTTTTTCTCATCACTCCCAACATCCCAGACTGCAAGGTTGAACATTATAATGATGTGGAGGATACCATCGACATGACCTACACTTGGCTCGCTACTTATCAAGCCTCTAGAGTGCTCATGGTTCTCCTCAACATTCAAACTAACCCTTTGCTTGCCAAGAAACCTGGCAAAAGGGCGACCACTATGCTAAGCATAGGGTCCCTCTCTGACCTCTCAAGAATAGAAAATCCAAGGCTTTATAGCTTTGAAGGTTATAATGACATCCACATGAGTCACGACATAGTCTCCATGAATATCATAGGAAATCGTGTGAATGACTTCATTAATTTTATCTCATACCATCCATGATTTTAACCACCACTCATATCTTTAAAGAAGTTCAAAAAATTTCATAGAAATGAATGTTCACAAAGGAAAAAATGATGGCCATAGTGCATGGTGAGTTTGTGCTTCATAATAGGGGTAACGAAGGGTATGGACGTCATGTGGTAGTATTCCAAAACATGAACCAAGCCTTTGGTTCATGTTTATATTCTCGCAATGATACCTTGCTGACTACCTATGCATGAGATCCTAGAGTGAAGAGCCTCTTCTTTCTTCATACTGTAATCAATACGTGTTTTCAAATCACATCCAAAATGAGAGGAATATTTCAGATCTCCACCCACAACACTAAGAATTCCATTGGAATAATTTAAATGTTTCCAAATCCCGCACCTATGTAATATTTCAGAATTTTTCCATTGCCAAATCCTTTTCCAATCAAATACTTATGATATTGGCCCTTCTTAACGAAATATTTTTTTCATAGCCCATTGCAATGGCAGATTATCATTCTTGACCCCCTCCAACAAAATAATTTTGTCACTCACACTAGTTGGGTCAAAACTTTTGACATCATACACAACAAGACGAAGACATTAGACATTATAACCTTCTAGGGGAAATTCCATCATAGACCCATGTCAATGAAGATTTTCCCATCTAGGGATTTTCCATATACTATTGGTATCAGAGTTGGCCCACAAGTGTCATGGGGTATCAATATCTCTAGACCTTGATTTATCACAGTTGTGGGTCACCTACAAACCCATGTTTACGGTTCAACCACAAAACACCCTTGTCACTGATGTTCATTTTCTAGGCCAGACACTACCAATATCAAAGTTGGCCCATAAACATTATAGGATACTATATCCTTTCACCTTTGCTCACAATGATTATGGGTCAAGCACACAAAACCCTCCTATTCATTGGTTCAATTCAACAAAAGCTTATCATGAGGGAACTTAACATAATGGGAACCATTTCCTCCTAAGGGTAGAATCTTGATCGAAAATGGAAAGTAGTATCCACACATGGTATTTACCCATGGTATTGTAACTCAAGAAGGAACCTAGAATACCATAAATGATGGGCCTAACCTTGTAAAAGGACAAATGTGACCTCCAAAATGTGGGATAAATGATTTCTCCAATTAATAAAGAATTATTTTCTTTTCATATATTGTTAGGTATTCACTATGTGTATTTTCTATCTAAGGTTTTTATAAGAATTGTTTCAGAGGATATTTGTATGCTCTCTCTTCTTCTCTATATCAACATTTATGGTTTCTAAATCTTAGACCCCCGATATCCATATCAACCTCCCCTATTTTCATCCAAGGATTCAATCATAAATATTGTCTCACAAACGGGTAACCATGTCCTACAATATAAGGGATGAGTTGACTATTGTGAAGAAAGAGAAACATATATTCCTTATTAGATTGGTTCAATAGACAATGGAAATGAAGCCCATTTATGCCAAGCATATTAATTGATACTTTATTGTGGCCATTATTTGACTAGAAAAGATGTTTGAAAGCATAATATCATGGGGGATGTATAATAAATTAATTCCCCTTAATGCCTCATGTACATCTAATGTCATTGAGTTATAGTTTCTTGAACAAGTAGTATCAATTTTAGAGAGCATATCAGTTGAGCACTTTGTTTCCTATAGAATAATCATAGTTGGCTTTTCTTTTAGAATTTTATTTTTAAATATATATTTGTTTTTTTCATTCATTCATCTAATAATTTATGATAATATCTTCCTTGGATATTTGAGGGGGTGGGGTGGAACATGTTCGTCGTCAATGCCATTATTCTTCAATTGACTAGCGTTTCTCTAAACCCTTGTAGAAGTTTCTTACTTCTTCTTTCTTCAACCTTTTATTCTATTTTCCTATTTTTATCATTATTTTAGGGTTTTAGTTTTAATTGATAAAGAAATTGACTAGTGATGCTTACATGGTATTTTTTATTGCTAAAATTATCCTTTTTTTATCAAGGTGTTTGTCAAAAGTTCAATTTATTGATTCAATATTGAGTGAGTTTCCTTTCCATCGCATTCTACTGCTAAATGCTACACATCAAGCTTGCCAAGCTCCATATCTTCTCCTTCCTCTAAGTTTGTTAGGTCTCTAATTTCTTAATCCATTTATATGTCTTTGTAGTCTCCTCTATTATTGTTTCTTCACTTGATTATATATCACTCTTTCCCATGTTTCTTATCACTGGTGGGATTACTCAGTATTATTGGTAACCTTGTTTAAGGTTTCCACCATGTTCTTGGATAACATTTCATACCAATTACATGACTTTTTCCAATGAAATCAACATCCAAGGAGGGTTTTCTACCTTATTTTTTCTTTCTTACCACATTTTCAAAACTCCTAGGTTCTTTCTCCATTTATGGTTTAGGCATAGAGGAATCTTGTTTAAGAGGAAACTCCCTAAATAGGTTCCTATGCTAATGCTATTTGTGTTGATGCCGATTGTCGTGATGAAAGTCCTAGCAACATCCATTCGAATGAGTCTGAATTAAGAACATGTATTGGTACCATCAATACTTGATCATTGTCCCATGTCTTGAAAAGTGTATTAGTTGTTTGTAAAATACAAGGATGCAAGTTTGGAGAATAGTTTCATCTAAGGAATACATTATTTTAACTATGAATTTTCTTGCTAGTCTCCTAGGATAAACTTTTAGTTGTTCAATATTGTATACAAACTAAAAAAATATTAAGAAAATATATCTAAAACTACAACAAAATAAAAAAAGGGCAAGGCAAAGCAAGAAGAAAATAACAATCAAAATTGTTTCTACACTTCAAACTATACAAGGTAATATGTGCATGTTATTTTGAAAAGAAAACTCTATAGGTAAACACACAAATTGAATAACCAAAATAAGATAAATTATCTCACTCCCCATATGATTAACAAAAAGAGGTAAACAAATGAGTAATTCACTATAAAATGTATTTTCAAATATTTAAAACATTTAGTATTAAAGTAACTTTAAAATATTTAAAATGTATTTAAATTATAAATATAAAGAAAAAATAACACATTTTGAATATAAATTTACATACTAGCACAATTATAAAAATTAAATGGCTAGTAAATGTTAATAATTATCAATCCATAGTAAAGATCAAAACATTTTCTTCATAATACATCTCATGTTGCTAAAATTTGATATTTTATAAGATTATTATTATTATTATTATTATTATTACTAAGCTAAACATATGTTCAATAAAGCATGGAAGAAGATTTTTATCCATGAAGATTGATATCCAGTTTATTATGGAGTTAATTAATCTATAAATAGGGTATGTTACAATACCATGGGCTCGAGCCATGGCTTGTCAATATCACATGTCGAAAAAACCATAGCTCATTTCACATGAAACTTGCTCATATGATATTTTGTTAACTAATCAATTTAACTAAAATGACAAAAAAAATGTAGCTACCTTGCACTTAAATCTCACTCTTTGATTTGTGTATACTACTAAAAAAATTATAGAATATTTAATGGTCCTATCATAAATCTAATAATAATTAATAATTACATTAAAATTTTGGAATCCCTATTCTATTAAAAAAAAAAACATGTTTATCGATATAATTAAATTTGACTTCATCTTAACTTTGAGTTATCAATCACATTTGAAATGGGTGAACATATAATTTCATATAAGAAACTTGCAATTTTCAAATTAAAAAATGCTTGAGTTACCGATCACATTTGAAATGGGTGAACATATAATCTTATATAAGAAACTTGCAATTTTCAAATTAAAAAATACATGTCAAACTTAAGAGTAAATATATTACTATTAAACCCTAGATAAAGACATGTTATATATATTATTAAATATTGAGCCTTAAATGAAAACTTGGCATATATATTATTGAATATTAAAACTTAAATAAAGATGTGCTATATATATTATTGAATACATAAAGATGGAAGAAATAGATAAATGTAACAAGCTCTCTTAACTCATTTCTAGTAATATTGAAACATTAATGGTTAATAGTAGAAAACATGGAACAAGAAAGAGCTTGTGTTAGGTTAAACAAAGTATAACTCACTTCTAGTAACATTGAAACATTAATGGTTAATAGTAGAAAGCACGGGATGAGAGAAAGCCTACATTAAGTTAAACAAAGTATCTATTGTTACAGAGAAAAACAAGTAAAATTTAACTTCGAATAGAAAAACTTACGATTTTGAATTAAAAAAACTTAAAAATTATATTGGTTTTAAAGCTAAATGAAAGACAACCAAGGAGAGAAAGGGAGAGAGAGAGGGAGAGGGAGAGGAGAGGGAGAGGATGAGAGGGGGAGAGAGAGGAAGATAGACACAGGGAGGGATAGGGGGAGGAAGAGATAGAGATAGAGAGATCAGGGGTGAGGAAGGGGGAGAGAGAGGGGGCGAGAGAGAGAGAGCGGGTGGGAAGAAAGAGAGAGGGGGAGAGAGAGAGGCATGGGGAGAGAGGAGGAGAGAGAGGGGGAGAGGAAGAGGGATATGGAGAGGGGGCTAGGGAGATGGGTAGAGAGAGAAGGTGGGGTAGACAATGGGAGAGGGAGAGGGGGAGAAAGAGCAAGAGTGGGAGAGAGCAAGAGAGGGGGAGGGAGATGGGTAGAGAGAGAAGGTGGGGTAGACAATGGGAGAGGGAGAGGGGGAGAAAGAGCAAGAGTGGGAGAGAGCAAGAGAGGGGGAGGGAGATGAACAGAAAGAGAGAGGAGGAAGAGAGAGAAGAGGAGAGAGAGAGCGGCGGGAAGGAGAGAGGAAGAGAGCAAGAGAGGGGAAGGAAAGAACGGGACAGAAGAGGGAGAAGGAGAGAGGTAGAGGGACAGGGGAGGGGGAGAGGAGAGAAGGGGGAGAAGGAAAGAAAGAGAAAGAGGAGGGAGAGAGGAGAGAGAGAGAGAGAGAGAGAGAGAGAGAGGAGAGGAGAGAAGGGGAGGGAGGGAGAGGGAGAGAAAGGAGAGGGGGAGGGACATGGAGAGAGCGAGACAGAGAGAGGTGGAGAGAGAGAAAGAGAGAGAGGAGGGAGTGAGTAGGGGGAAGGAAATAGAGAGGAGGGGTGGGGTGGGAGGTGATAGGGAGAGAGAGAGGAGGGGTGACAGGGAGAGAGAGAGGAGTGAATGTGGAGGTGGAGGGAGATGGAGTGTGGAGGGGGGGCAGGAGGTAGAGAGAGGGGGGCGAGGAGGACAAGTTGAAGGGAGAGAGAGAGTGATAGATGGTGGGGGAGAGAGAGAGGGAGGGGGATTGGGAGGAAGAGAGGGGGAGAGAGAGGGAAGGAGGGGGACAGAGGGAGAGGGAAAGGGGGAGGAGGAGGAAGGTGGAGGGAAAAAGAGAGATGGGGGGATAGAGAGAGATGGGGAGAGAGAAGGGGAGAGTGAGAGGGGGAGAAAGGGGGAAAGGGAGAGAGATAAGAGGGGAGAGTGGGAGGGGGGTAGATAGAGAGAGTGAGCAAAAGTAGGAGGGGGAGAGAGGGAGAGAGAGGGAAAGGTGGAGAAAGGGAGGGAGAGGGTGAGGCGTAGGTGGAGAGAGTGGGGAAGGGGGATGGAGAGAGAGAGAGACAGGGTGTGGGAGAGGGTGAAGGAGAGGGAGAGGAAGATAGAGAGGGGGAGAGGGTAGAAGAGGGAGAGGGGAAGAGGGGAAGAGAGGGAGAGGGGGAGGGAGATAAGGGAGACAACTAGAGAGGGAGAGAGATGGGGGGGCAGAGAGGAGGGAAAAGAGAGAGCGAGAGGGGGGAAAAGAGAGAGCGAGAGGGGGAGAGGGAGAGGGTGGAAGAGGGTGAGGGGGAGAGGGAGAGGAAGAGAGAGGGGGGTGGGAGGGAGAGAGAGCGAGGTGGGAGGGAGAGAGGCGGAAGGGGAGAGGGAAAGAGAGAGAGAGGGAGAGAGATTTTATTTGTGTAAATTCTTTATTTTCCACATTTTATATATTACATGCATGACATAGTAACTTTATAAATCTAGAAGTGTAGGGAAAATAACCCTCATAGTATATATTTCATATTTCAACTATAATTTTATTAAATATTTTGTGATGAACTTTCGAGTGTAATATCCATGATAATTTATGAATCATATTGGTATAAGAGAAGGTGACTTTGAGTATTTTGTGGGAAGTTGCAAGGGATCCAAGTTGGTTTAAGCAGAAAAAACTAAACCATGGTAATTAAATCTATTAATAACTCCAATGATGTGGTAGACGAGAGATTCTCAAGGTTGTAAGAATAGATCATAGATATCATCCATAACATGAAGCTGCTTATGGCAACTCTAGTGAAAAATTTAAAAATAGGAGAAGATGGGGGCTCCAACTTAGAGGTTAGTTTAGAGTGGAAATCAGGGGACATGGATTAACCAAAGAGAAAATCTAAGAAAGAAAATGAAAAGGAACAACCCAATTCAAGTGTCGTGAACCATTCACAATTATGGTTCAAGGAAAAAAAAAAGCTCTCCATTAAGCCATATCAAGGTGAGATTAATTCTTTGAAGTTAAATCACTAATTATATTAGTTAGAGGTTTATTTTAGAGTTGATCACATAGATGAGGGACCTCAAATTTGATTTTATCATTTGATATTATAGGGACATTCCTTAACTTGGTGGGAAATCCATACGAAAACCTTAAGACTAGAGGGATACCCTCTAGTGATTAAGTGGGAAGATTTCAATATTCTCATCAAGTAGTTTTATCATATTGGGTATGTATGAGACTAGTGGATCTAGAAGAATTACCTCGAGTAGATATAAGTGTTGAGTGTATAGGAGTACACCACAAAATTAATGAGATGGAGATAATTTTGAGTATCTCTGCAAAGAACCCATACATGTTTCTCAAGTATATGGGGCGTAAAAGGACCATCAATGGAAGAAACAGATGTTGTTTAAACCCATAATGAATAATGGGGATTATGTATAGGCATAATAATACGATAAAATAAGGAATAACAACTAGGTCAAAGTAGAAAGAGCACCATAGATCTTCCTAGAATGGGAAAGAAAAAAATATAACGGTGATAACGCAATAGTGAAAATATCGTAGCAACAACTATAACCACCATAACATCATTGGTATTATAGAGGAGAAGTGTTAGAAGTTGTATCTTGAGCTAAACCCAAAGAACCAAAACAAATATTCTAAGAAGAATAACCTCATGGCCATAGATTCAAGTAATTAGTTGGAAAGAAGCTCATATGTGGATGAGGAATAGAAATAAATGACCATTCTCTTCCTTAGAAAGACACGAACAGAGAAGGCTAAAATTGATGTTCTATTCAACTTGAGATCATAGAAAAGTTAAATAGCAATAAATCTGGTCTTGAAACTAGGACTAGAGGCTCATGACAATTCTAGCCCATAACGATTAAGATGTGTCAACAAGGATGCAAGGATAAAGGTAAAACGATAATGCAAAATCAAATTTTATATTACTATTGTTTTTCTTGTTGAAGTAGAATTAGATGTAGTTCCACTTGATGTACATGGAGTGGTATTTGGAATTCCCTATAATTATAAGTGTGATAAAATATTCATGCAGAAAGCCAACTAGTATTATGTCATCAATGATGGAAATTCCTTAACCATCAACACGTATAATGGAAACTCCAATTTTTTGTTGGTAAGTGCCAACCAAGCCAAGAAACTGATCAGTTCTAGAAAGACATATGTTTTACTATTCTTTAAATGAAACCAATCTGTAGAAGAGTAGATGAGAGAAAATTCATCTATCAAGGGGTGTTATAAGGAACAATACCAACAAATGGAAGAATTGATATAATAATATAAGGGTGTGTTTTAAGAGACTAAAGGGTTATCATCCAAGAGGGAAGTGTGTTGATTTTATCGTAGCTTCAATAAGTATTCAAGTCGGCCCAAAAGAAAGAAATTGAAAATTTTCACCTCCAAAGATAAAAGTAATCTCCATATTGTTCAAGTCATCCAACTGCAACAGAAATAACTATTGAGATGATTAATTCAAAATATAAAAGCACTCTATTTCCTCGTCAAAGAACACAATTCAGATCACACACACATATCATCTTATATTCATCAATGGAAAGGAGACACAAGAAAATAAGGCCGAAGTTGACGAAGATGGTCTAGCATTTGACCAAGCTCTTATTCTCTCTTCTTTTGACCTCACACATGTGGAAGAGGCTGAAATTATATGTGGATACTTTTGCGGAAGGAAAGTCGATTTGTATGGAGGAATAGGAGGCTGAAATTTGGCCTAATCAACTGGAGTCGATAGAAATATTCTGGGAAGAAATTTGGTTGTTTGACTAGGTTTGAACTGTGTTTGATTACTAGTGAACTTGACTTTATTTTGACTAGAAATATAGAATTGTATCTCTTGTTGAATTGAAAAATTTCTTTAAGAAAAGGTTGTTTGGTTTTTTCCCCTAGTTAGGGTTTTCTCATGGTAAAAAAATATGTCTTATGTTTAGCTGATTCTTCATGGTCCTACTGTAATTATTTTTTTATTGTTGAGATTCCATATGTATAATTTCTTAATGATAAATGTGATATAAGATGAATTTCTTGATGAATCATTAGAAAGTAATTATCATTCTAGGAAATCATGAAAATTCAACACGATATCAAAGAAACTTAAAGAGGAACTTTTATGAATCATCTGTATGAAATAGAAAGATTGAACTTGTAAATAGAATCAAGCTTTGTCTGATAAAATATGAACCTAAATTTTTCCATGGTTAGGGTAGACCTAAGTCCACTTTTGAAGGTCATCTTGAAGTATATTTTGAGCCTAGATAGGAGAAATATGATGTCAACCTTAACATTGTTCTTGTGAAATATTGGACAAGATTTTGAAGTCATTTCATGTATACTTCAAATTTGATTTGCAAGGTTACTATACCCATTTTTTTTTATCATATAATTTATATTCGTATTTCTAGTAATGGCATCATCATAGTTTTGAATATGGAAGTTCAATAAGGCATAAAGGCAAGATACGACTTGTTAAGTACCATGGACCAAGTATGTTCCATACACTTGTTAAGTGTGATATGTTGAATTGGAATTATTGTAAGGACATGTGTAGAGATAGTTCCTCTGATTGCATCATACTATAGGATATGTGTTCAGAAGCAATGTTTTATACCTTGTAGTATTGTGGAAATATCTTGTATGACTGAGGTGTCATTGCTTGATGTTACAAATTGAATCAAAGGAGAAAAGGTTCTTCATATATAAAGAAACAAATTCCAATTAGAACATGAAAAAGTTTTTATTTGGAAGTCCTAGGTTTATTTTTTTCACAATACCCACTATAATTTTCAAACCTTTTATGGGGACCCTCCATGTAAATCTTAGCCAAACGAATTCTTTAATATTTTAATTTTTTTAAATTTTGTGATATTTTAGCTTTTCTTATATTTTCATTTTTATTGCTCCATTACATGTGTTTTGTTGTAATTTTCCAATGGTTCGAATTTCACATCATTGTGAATTACAATTTGGAAAATATCCATAGTCAAAGTTTAGTTGAATTTCGTTACCTCGGCATAAAATTTGTAAGTTTGTATTTTATGATATTTTTACAAATTTTAAATAAAATTTATATCAATATGTAATATCTTTTATTAAATTGATTTAACATTAATTGGCTAAGTTAATTGAAATTAATTATTTGTAAATATAATTTTAACTATTTAACAATGACATAGAATATTCTCCCCTGGTTTTCAAACCCACCCGAGTTCACTAGACTTCGAAATGACGCCGAAGGAGCACAAAGAGAATTCAACACAAATTATAATTAAAATGGGAGCTTATATTTATTAATGGGTAGATAAAAAATACCTTGGAGTGGTGGAGGGCTCATACTCCACTCACAAGCCTCCATCCACTGCCTCCTTTATTCCTTCACATGTTCATGCATCCCCTCATTTACTTTTACTTTGAAACCATTAAAAAATTAAAATCCTCCTCTTTTGAATTTTTATATCTATTTATTATATCTGTTTATTTTATTTATATTTATTTTAAATATTTTTAAATTTATTTAAACATAACATTAATAGAAAACATGTTAGGACAGTGTATTTTCTAATATACTTCACTAATTTTCGAATCTAGATTTTGGAGGCTAATATCTTGAATTTTATGCAATGAAAATGAGAACATGAGAGCTTCTTGGAAATTGTATATCTCCGAGAAAGATGTGGGAGTGGTTGTATGACCAAATTTAGTCATTAACCACTCCAAAAAATAACATAATCTACAACTATGAATTTCCAACAAAAAATCAATTTATGAGTTTGTTTTGGAGAGTTTTCATCAGTCCAATGTGGCTTGTTGTTGCAAATTAGTTTTATAAGATCAGTTTTTTGAATCTTCTCTTCACACGCAAGCAAGGGGAAAACTTAGATTTGGTTTTATTAAATTATTAAATTAAATTTTGATCGGTTAGTTTGTTTTTCACAACTTTGGAAATCTTAGTTTTTCTCCATTTTAATTGGTTTTAATTTTTATTTTGATTGGTTCTTTGTAGAGATTAGTGGAAATGACGAGGAAAAGCAATCTTGGAGCAAATGGATTGCACTAGCAAAGAGGAGAAAGGGATTCTTTCCAACTAAAATCAAAGATCTCAACCATTCTTTCGACAACTCTCCTTTTTGGGCATTTATTTTTGTAATTATAAATAACAATTGGGAAAAGGAGAAAAGGCTTCTGCTTGTTTTCAAAAAGAGAGTTTCTTGCACTATTGTAGAGGACTGAATTTTGTATTAAATTGGATATAGTTGGACTATATTTTAAGAGGTGTATTCCAGCTCCAAAATTTCATGATATCATGGAGTTTTTTTAGAAATCATATACTCAAAAGCTATGATCAGGTATGCAATTTTTGTGCACTAATCTCAAAGTTAGAGTTTGATTGAAGTTCATCATTTAAATTTAATTATGGTTGAATCATTCATCGAGATAACTATTTGATTATTGGGTTACACTATTACAATTTGAGTTAATTGTATGCTTATCTAAATGTTGAAAACCTATATTTTAGTGACGACTCTTATTCATATTAAAGATAGGTAATGAATTTGAATAGATATGCATATTATCACTGATAACTATTTAGTAGATCGATGACAAGTTTATCTTTGTTTTAGTCATGATTGTATTAAGAACTATTTCTTTAATCAAACTATAGCACTTATTTTGAATTCATTTTATTTGAATATAGAGGTATGTGCAAGACGATAACTATTTTTCGGTAGTTGAATGTATATATTTGTTCAAATTAGTAGCAAGTACTAGAATTATTTCCTTCTCTTATTAACGTGAATTTTATTCTAAATTCAAGTTGGTCCAAATTTCAATATTTTTCTCTTGATTGAGAGGGGGATTGATCCTTCTTTTAATTGAGTTAGATTTAATATATCCTTTTGATTGCTTTCATAATAGATTAGATTGTATTTGAATTTGCATTTAGATTTAGATTTAGTTCTCATCTTTTAGAATTTTCCTTACATATGAGAAACTACATTGGTGGTTTGGTTGAGCCCTTATGTCAACTTAATAACTACTTCATTGCAAGCATGCTACAAGAGGGTAAGTTTGATTGAATTTTCTTGTTGATAAGTTATTAGAAACACCAAAAGTCAATAGGGAGAGAGAGGGCAATTTGACCTATTTGAACAAGTCATAATAACCATTTCAAAAGGATAAGGGCTTCTTTGGGACCATGACTGGGCAATCTACCCGTTGTTGATTTCATTCATTTTTTTCCATCAATAGGGTTGAAGGATAGGATCAGAAAAACCTATTGTTTGTGGATAAAACCCTAGAGATAAGACCTATTAGATCAATGTTTATGTTAAAAGAAGAAGCCCTAGCTCATGCAAGGAAGGAAAGAAAAGAAACATGTTGCTTATGAGGTTGAGGATGATGAGTTGGCATATGGATTTCAATGACTCCTACAAGGAGGAAAATATCAAGAGGGAGTTGACGATTCTCGAAAAAGATAAGTACTTTGTATATCTATTCCTTGATTATTATTATTTTACTATTAATTAGTCTCTTATCTTTGTTTTTTTGTTGGGTTATAATTTTTTCCATGGTCTCCTAGTGAGGGTTGAAGGTACATCGTGAAGGTTCACAAGGCTCTAAAAACAAATGGAAGTACTGGAAGAATGAGGAAAAATTTGTGACAAGAGGGTTCTCCCAGGAACAATAATGTGTACAAGAGAGAAATTGTACGAATCATACCTAACGATGAGAAGAGCTCCTAGATCAGAGGGAATGGGTAGGCCATCAAATTTGAAGAATGCTATGATGGAGGAAAATGTGTTGAAGACATGTTAGTGATTACTTTCAAGTGAATATGAAGATGAAGTATGTGGTATATGGAAGCAAATAGAAGTACACAGAAATGTTCATAAGGATTCTCATTTTTGGATATAGGGATATCAAATGTCCTAGTAGACCTCTTTACCATATGACTTGTCTCCGACGTAAGCGAAAGCACTCATGTGATAGAGGGAGTACCAGTGGAAAGAGGATTTTCCTTCATGACCTGGGTTTGACCTAGGTTTGATTACTAATTAGTTCTAATTTATTTTGACTTGAAAGATCATATTAGTATCTCTTGTTGAATTGGACAATTTTTCTAAGGAAAGGTTGTTGTTTTCTTCCCTAGTTAGGGTTTTCCCAAGGTAAAAATGTGTGTCTCTTTTGTTTGGTTGTCCCTTCATGATCCTACTCTCATTATTGTTTTTTTTTTTATATTTCATATGTATAATTGCTTAATGATGAATGTGATATAATATGATTTAGTTAATGAGTCACTGGAACATAATTATTAGTGTAGGAATAATGAAAATTCAACAATTGAAAGTGGAGCACAAAATCCAACTATTTTTAGACTCTCTACTACCAAATATTGGCTCGTACAAATAGAATTTGATATAGACAAAAAGGGGGAAGAAGCAGTTGCAACAACTGTAGGAACACAATGTTTCTCGACCAAGTACCTCATCATGTGGTTCACCCATTATAATTGTGCCTAAGAAGGATGAAACATGATGGATGTGCATTTGTTACAAGGTTTTATAAAGCAATATGGTCATGATAAAGTAACATTTTCCTAAGATAGATGATCTATTGGATGACTTGTAGCAAAAAATATACTTCACCAAGTTGGACTTAAATTCAAGGTATCACTAGGTTTGAGAAATTGAAGAGGATACCTAGAAGACTTCTTTTAAAACCAAAGAAAGTTTGTATGATGATTAATTACGTTTTTTGGCATATGAAATGCACCAAGTACATTGATAAGGTTAATGAATGATATATTTCACCCTTTTATAGGATCATTTTGTATTTCTCATGTGGATGATATACTAGAACACTGCTACTTGGGAGGAGCACCTCTCCCATTTAATGTAGGTGTTAGAGACAATGAAGAAGCACCAATTATTGGCACATACCAATAAGTATGATTCTACATAATAGAATCACATCCGAAGAAGTGTGATTCTACACCAACTGTTAGTATCTCTCTCTCCTTCCTACTCCCATCCCATATCTCTATCCCCCTCTCCCTCTCTCTCTCTCTCTCCCTCCCTCCCTCTTTACCCCCCGCAACGTCCCCTCTCTCTCCCTCTCCCTCCCCCAACCTCCTTCCTTGTTTCCATCCCTCTCTCTCTCTCCCTCCCTCCCCCATCCTCCTCCCCCCTCTCTCTCCTACTCTATCTCTTTCTTCCTCCCTCTCTCCTTCCCTCCCTCTCTCTCCCTCTCTCCCATCCCTCTCTCTCTCCCCCCTCCTTCTCTCTCTCTCTCTCTCCCTCTTTCTCTCCCTCCCTCTATCCTTCCCCACACACCTTACCTCTCTCTGCCTCTCTCTCTCTCACTCACACTCTCTCTCTCTCCCCCGAGCTCTCCCCATCCTCATGTATCTCTCCCTTCCTCCCTCTCTTTCTCTCTCCCCCACTCTTTTCTCACTCCCACCCTCTCTCTACCTCTCACTCTCCCTCCCTTGCTCCCCCTCCCTTTATCCCCCTCCCTCTTCCCTTCCCTCTCTCTTCCTCTCTCACTTTCTCCACCCCCTCTCTCTCTATCTATCTAGGGATGGACCAACTAGTTCCAAATAGGCATAGGAGTGATCAAAGATACCCCTAGATCCAACCCATTGACGAAAATTGGAGAGGGTACCAAGAAAGTCCTCTTTGATGAGAAAGCAATCCAAATGCCTACGCAGAGTGGCATCACCAATTCTCTATTATGCCATGTTAGTTTCTTTTTGTTAATGGTGATGTTAATGAGATGATGTTGTTCCAGGAGATGTTCCATATATTATGATAGGGGATCCAGTTGTGTATGATGTCCCAAATATTTCTCATGATGAATAGTGAAATTGAGGTCTCCACCCAAAGTTAGGTTATTAGAATTCATCAACGACAGTTGCAAGGGGTGATTCCAGAACTCCACCCTACTATGATATGGTGCATAAACATTGAAGATATGAAAGTTCCTACCCATCTTTGAGGAAAAGATATCCATTCATAGGAATCTAGGTCCCCCCCATATAGAAATAGGGTTGATGGATCAAGTATTAATGCCCAATTCAATACCCCTGGATCATCCATTGACATCTAGGCATGAAAGCACAAGCCAGACATCATAGAGTGAAGAATCTAGGAAACCTACTCTTCCTTCCCGGGGGTTTCTTGTAAAAAAATCATGTCAAATGGCTTTGTATCCAGGAGCCTCTTGAGGGTTAGTTTTTTAGTAGGGCTAGCCAAACCTCTGAAGTTGAGGGACAACCACTTCATGGATGATCTTGATTAAGGGTGTTCTTTCCTTTAAGAACCCTATCAATTATGGTCTGTCTGCCTAGGGCCACATCTACCCTGGCAAGAAAGATAGCTATCGAAATCTTGAAGGTTTCCCTCTAGTGGGTTTAGTCTCAATAGGGAGGGAAGAAAGACCTTATCCAGATGGTCTAGGAGGGATGGATACCTAGGGTCAGAGGTTATATGGATGTGAAAGTTGAGAAGTGGTGGAGGGCTTAAGTGAAGTGATGGAGTCAGCTCCAATAATAAAGGGTGGGGTAGTGGGGAAGATAGTAAAAGGATGATCGAGCGGGCATGTGAGGGGGAATGTGGAAAAGCTAGAAATGGATGCATATGAAACATGTAATTGTTGTGAAGTGCATATAAAAGAAACAGAAGAATAGAGAAAAGGAAGAGTACTTGTGGAGTGAGAAACCACTACAACAGTATGAGATCTCATCATGGGAAGAGATGTAGGCTGCAGAGTGGCAAAACAAGTTGGTAGAGAAGTATCCCCATACATAGCCATCAAACTAGTAGCATGAGGAGGTTGTTCTTCCACCAGAGGATCTTTACATTGTGGATTCTTAGTGCCTTTTTCCGATGAACAAGTCACCGACGAGACAAGGGGGCACTCCTTATATAGTTTCCCTACCTTGTGACACCTTCTACACCTAAAGGGGACTCCCTCATAGTCTAGGGTTTGTTTGCGAGTGAAATGATTCCAGTGCAGAGTAATATTTTCCTCCAATCCTTCTCTAGTGTATAAGTGAACCAAAATTTGAGCCATAGATTTGTTGTTAGAAGTTGTATATGACAAATCATGATCCAAATAGGTACCCAGTTCATTGTCAAGGCGAATAAAGATGTCCTACAACCAAAAGTGTAGAGGTAGCCCTGGAAGATGAACCCAAATTAGTGCAGCATGCAACTGCTCTCGTTCTAGATTAAAGAGGGGGATCCATCGTTTTAGAAGCATAAGGTCCATTTCGATATACGAGTAGCGGGAGAGTATCCAATCTATGTATTATTCTCAGTGGAAACTGAGGGCAAACCATCCTTGACTTAGAATGGTGATCGATGTAATTTACCTAACTAAAGTGCCCCAAATCTCAAAGGTCCAGAGCCGAAGCCTCTCAGCCGAATATGTTCTTCCCCTGACATGCCACACCAAAATGCTATTTGCATTATTCACCACTTTTCCCATAGTGATACCTTCCAAAAATCTAAGATTGATGTCCTTGCTCAAGGCCTTGGCACACTTACTCTTCTTGGCCTTACTAGTCCATGGAGTGGTTGGAAGGTCTCGAAAGGGGTCTCGATTGCGTTGTGAGACTGCCTGTGGAGAAGGGAAGGAGTTGCAAGGGTTAACTACCAGAATATTGAAGCTGCAAGGGAGAATAGGAAAAGTCCCCTCAAAGGAGGTAGCGTTAGGGTAGTTGTCCAGTGTCTAGTAATGGATAGAGGATATCCCAAATTGTGACAACCCTAAAGAAATGGGAATGCGAGATGATGTAGGGTGAAGGGATGCCTTAGGAGAAATGGAATCAAAGGTAGGGGAGGGTGCAATGAAAGCGGAAAGAAGTTTGAGCGTAGAAGGAGAGAGTGGAGGGATATCAAGCCCAGGAGGTGTAATGGGAGGAGTAAAATTCGGCAGGCAGGGCACCGATGGTCTAGAAAGCTCAGTGACAGATAGCGGGCATGTCTACAGGAGAAACAATGTTCAATGAGGACCAGAACCTGACACAATATGAGGGAGCATCCAAATCAGCTCATTGGGATTAAGGTCGACGGAATAATCGACAACATCTAACTCCATTCCAGCAACTATAGACAAAATCGGGGATGAAGGTAATAATTGTAGAATGGGTAGGGATCTAGCCCACAAGCCATCACAATGAGCTCCTCACTACATGAAAATGCCAGAAGCAACGATGGCGATAGAAATATATTGGACTACCTACTATCCTAGACCCTGTGATGCTTCAGTGCGGAGCACCATCTTCCTCTCATATTGCAGTGGGGAATTCTTCATCATCAGATTATATTTTCATCAAAAGGGTTTGTTGTTGTAAAAGGCTAATGATATAATCACGGGACAAAAGAATACTCCCTAAAATGACTCAGTTTTGATGCAGAAACTCAGAATGGAAACTAATTATATATATGTTTGGCCTCCTAAATTTCCAGAAGAAAAGTATTGGTAGATAAATGTATGTTAGTATAAAAATATAACATTGGATTTTCTTGTTTAGCGTTCCTATGTCTAGATTCGTAAGTGTTATTACTAGGAATTGTGAAACAATTTCAGCAACAAATGTTGTGAAGGGAACTGTTGATTTTAAATCTTTGTTAATTTTACCATTATAAAATAAGCTAAAATAAAGCTCTATGCTCCCACCTTATGGCATTTCTTTGCAACATATGGTGCAATTGCTCGTTAACAAAATATCATATGAGAAAGTTTCATATGAAATGAGTTATGGTTTTTTCAGCATTTGATATTGAAAAGCCATGGCTCTGGCCCATGGTATGGTATTGTAACATACCCTATTTATAGATTAAGGAACTCCATAATAAGGTGGATCTAAATCTTCATGGATAAAAATCTTCTTCCATGCTTTTTGAAATGAATATATGTTTAGGTTATAATAATAATAATGTTAATTTCATAAAATTTGAAATGTTAGCAACGTGAGATGCATGATGAAGTAAATGTTTTGATCTTTATTGTGGATTGATAATTATTAACATTTACTAGCCATTTAATTTATATAATTGTGCTAGTATGTAAATTTCTATTCAAAATGTGTTATTTTTTTTAATATTGATAATTTAAATACATTTTAAATATTTTAAAGCTACTTTAGTAATAAAGGTTTTAAATATTTTAAAAGACATTTTATAGTGGATTACTCGTGTGTTTACCTGTTTTCATTAATCATATGGGGAGTGAGATAATTTATCTTATTTTGGTTATTGGATTTCCGTGTTTAGTGTAGAGTTTTCTTCTCAAAATAACATGCACACTTTAATTTGTATGGTTTTAAGTATAGAAAAAATTTTCATTGTTTTTTGCTTCTTGTTTCACCTTGCTCCCTTTTTTGCTGGAGTAATTTTAGATATATTTTCTTAATTTTTATTTTTAATTTTTATACAATATTGAACAACTAAAAGTTTATCCTAGGAGACTAGAAAGAAAATTCATAGTTAAAGGTACATATTCCATAGATGAAACTATTCTCCAAACTTGCATCCTTGTGTTTTCCAAACAACTAGTACACTTTTCAAGACATGGGAAAATGAGCAAGTATTTCTAGCACGAATACATGTTATTAATTCAGGCTCATTCGAATGGCTGTTGGTAGTAGGAAACTCATCACAACAAGTGACATCAACACAAATATCATTAGCAAGGGAACCTATTTAGGGGTTTTCCTCTTAATAAATATTCCTCTATCCCTAAACCATAAATGGAGAAAGAACCTAGGAGTTTTGAAAATGTGGTAAGAAAGAAAAAAATCAGGTAGAAAACACTCCTTGGATAGTGATTTCATTGGAAAATATCATGTAATTGATATGAAATGTTATCCAAGAACATGGTGAAAACCTTAAAATAGGTTACCAATAATCCTAAGGAGTAATCCCACCAGTTATGAGAAACATGGGAAAGAATGATATAATTAATGAAGTGAAGAAACAATAATAGTGGAGACAACAAAGGCACAAATGGATTAAGACATTAGACACCTAACAAACATAGAGGAGGGAGAAGATATGGAACTTAGCAAGCTTGATTTCCAGTATTTAGTAGTGGAATGGGATGGAAAGTAGATTGACTCAATATTGAATCAATAAATTCAACTTTTGACAAAAGCCTTGATAAAAAAAAGAATAATTCTAGGAATAAAAAATGCAACGTAAGCATCACTATTCTATTTATTTAGAATTTAAAACTAAAACCATAAAATAATGATAAAAATAGGAAAATAGAATAAAAGGACAAAGAAATAAGAACTAAGAAACTTCTACAAGAGTCAATGGAAAAAACAAATATATATTAAAAATACAATTCTGAAGAAAAACCAATTATGGTTATTCTATAGGCAAGAGAGTCCTCAAGTGATATGCTCTCTAAAATTGATACTACCTGTTCAAGAAACTATAACTCAATGAAGTTAGATGTACATGAGACATCAAGGGTAATTACTTTATTATACATCCCCAATGATATTATTCTTTCAAGCATCTTTTCCACTCAAAGAATTGTCACAATAAAGTATCAACTAATATATTTGACATAAATGCGATTTATTTCCATTATTTGTGGACCCAATCTAACTAGGAATATATTTTTTTCCTTTTTCACAATATTAAACCCATCCCTTATATTATAGGACATAGTTACCGTTTCTGGGACAATATTTATGATTGAATCATATGAATGAATGGAAAAAACAAATATATATGAAAAATACAATTCTGAAGAAACACCAACTATGGTTATTCTATAGGCAAGAGAGTCCTCAACTGATATGCTCTCTAAAATTGATACTACCTGTTGAAGAAACTATAACTCAATGAAGTTAGATGTACATGAGACATCAAGGGGAATTACTTTATTATACATCCCCAATGATATTATGCTTTCAAGCATCTTTTCGACTCAAAGAATTGTCACAATAAAGTATCAACTAATATATTTGACATAAATGGGATTTATTTCCATTATTTGTGGACCCAATCTAACTAGGAATATATTTTTTTCTTTTTTCACAATATTAAATCCATCCCTTATATTATAGGACATAGTTACCGTTTCTGGAACAATATTTATGATTGAATCCATGGATGAAAATAGGGGAGGTTGATACATATCTCGAGGTGTAAGATTTTGGAACCATAAATGCTGACAGAGTGGAGGATAGAGAGCATACAAATATGTTGTAAAACAATTCTTATAAAAACCTTAAATAGAAAATGCACACAATGAATACCTAACAATATATGAAAAGAAAATAATTCTTTATTAAATTCAGAAATCATTTATCCTACATTTTGGAGGACACATTTGTCCTTTCACAAGGTGAGGCCCATCATTTATGGTATTCTAGGTGTTTTCTTGAGTTACAATACCATGGGTACATACCATGTGTGGATAATACTTTCCATTCGGATCAAGACTCTTCCCTTAGGAGGAAATGGTTCTCATTATATCAAGTTCCCTTATGAGAAGATTTTTTTGAATATGAGCCAATGAATAGAAGGGTTTTGTGGTTGACACATAATCATGGTGAGAAAAGGTCAAAGGATATAGTATCCCAAAATGCTTATGGGCCAACTTTGATATTGATAGTGTCTGGAATAGAAAATGAACATCAACGGAAAGGGTGTTTTGTATTTGATCCATAAACTTGGGTTTGTAGGTGACGCACAATTGTGATAAATGAAGGTCCAGAGATATTGATACACATGACAGTTGTGGGCCGACTCTGATACAAATAGTGTATGGACAAGCCCTAGATGGGAAAATATCCATTGACATGGATCTGTGACGGAAGTTTCCCCTAGAAAGTTATAAGGTCAAATGCCTCCATATTGTTGTGTATGACGTCAAAACGTTTCACCCAACTAGTGCTAGTGACAAAATTCTTTTGTTGGAAGGGGTCCAGAATGATAGTCTTCCATTGGAATGGGCTATGAAGAAATATCTTCCATTGAGAAGGGCCAATATCATAAGTATTCCATTGGAAAAAGATTTGGAAATGCAAAACCTATGAAATATTACATAGGTGAGGGATTTGGAAACATCGAGAACATTCCAATTGAAATATTAGTGTTGTGTGTAGAAATCCAAAATCTTCCACTCATTTTGGATGTGATTTAAAAGTTGATATGACATATTGAACATGTACGAACTATATTCTGAAGAAATAAGAAGATCTTCACTTTAGGATATCATGCATAGGTAGTGGGAAATGCATCATTGGGAGAATATATACATGAACCAAAGTCTTGGATCATGTTTTGGAATCCTACCACATGACATCCATACCTTTTGTTACCCCTATTATGGAGCACAAACTCACCATGTACTATGGCCATCATTTTTTCTTCTGTGAACATGCATTTCTATGAAAAGTTTTGAACTTCCTGAAACATGTGAGTGGTGGCTAAAAGCATGGATGGTATGAGATGAAATATAATGAATTCATTCACACCATTTCCTATGACATTCATGGCAACTATATCATCACTCATGTTGATGTCACTATAACCTTAAAAGTTATAAAGCCTTCGATTTTATATTCTTGAGAGGTTAGATAGGGACCCTATGCTTAGCATAGTGGTCGCCCTTTTACCAGGTACCTTGGTAAGCAAAGGTTTAGTTTGAATGTTGAGGAGAACCATGAGCAGTCTAGAGGCTTGACAGGTAGTGAGCCAAGTGTAGGCCCTGTCCATGGTATCGTCCACATCATTATAATATTCAACCTTACAGTCTGGGGTGTGGTCACTGATGATAAAATACAAAACACTCCCATATTATTTGTGCATCTTATCCTCCCAAGCATATGCCATGTATTCATCCTTAATTTATGCATGGCTATAATCTCTTGATTCTTGAAGGGCGGGGTAGTATTCCAGGGTGGAATCAACAAAGGAAACAACATAATAAGGATTATTGAGGTCTTTGAGCATGTACCATTGCTTCTTGGGAGAACCATCATTCAGAAAGATGAAGGCTTGTAGCTTGGCCATGAGGCCATGCCTCAACTAGACTCAAACTTGGACTAGTATTTTGTTCTTACAAAAAAACTTATGCAACCCGTTCTTTCCATTATCGAAGGGCACATAAAGACTAACATCATTTCCAATCTATAATTCCTCCACCACATCTCTAGTTTGAGGCATGTGATCATTATGTTACTCCATCTTTGAGCTTCCTACAACCCTTTTAATGGATACCACAACCATAGGGTTTGATCCCTTTCCTCTTACTGATGATTTCTCGAGGGATTCACTGGTCACGATCCCTTTCGACCTTGCTAGTGATTTCATGAAATCCATATGGTGAATGATTTGAGGAAATAAAAGGCATAACGCTCGCCAAGGAGAAAATTTAATCTTCCATCTAAATAATAACTAGAATCTCAAAACAATGGGCTAGACATATATTTGTTAAATCAATTTGGCTCTCATTTCACTTATGTAGATCATAGGGGCTATGATCTAGGAACAATAAATAATGAGAGGTAGAGTAGAAGAGAAAGAATATAAGTATGCCATGCAACCATTCTTAGAAAAACCTTGAACAAAAAATACACACACTCAATACCTAACAATATATGAAAAAAATATAATTCTTTATTATATGGATAAATCATTTACCCTACAATGTGAAGGAACCATATGTCATTTTACCAAGTGAGGATTTTATTTATAGTATTCTCGTTGCCTTCTTTAGTTACAATAACACCGGTGGATACCATGGATGGATACCATGGGTGGATTCCACATTTTATTCAAATCATGGGTATGAGATGACCAGATGTAGATTTGTGGTTTTTCGAATTCAGTAATTGAAGCCTAATTATAGTTGAATTGGAAACATCCAATGAAGCTCACACCTAGGACAATACAAGAGGGGTCCTTCATCACGTAAGCTCTAGAGTAGATGAATTTTTGCATTCAAAGAAGAATTTGATTGAGAAAAATGGAGCATGTTTAGTATAATATCATCCTCAAAGGTAGAACAATGAAACTTATCAGCCACAAAACCCAACATCAAATATAGTTGGGGGAGTGTAACAAATAAGAGGAAGTCCTATGGCAGCAATAATTAAAATTTTGATGGGTAGATGAAGGAGAGAAGAACACACAATTCTTCAAGGTATCCATGGTTTAACATCAACATGATAACTTATTTTCAACCCTAAAAGATAGTTAGGGCTTGAAGCTATAGTGAGATGTTAACATTGAAAAGGAATTGAGAAATTACTAATAATATTTGCTCACTCAAACTATGAAGTTTTTAGAGGTGTTTAGTGAAAGAATTACATAGAACATTCCAACTTTGATTACCTAGAAGCACAACGAAGCCTTGCTCTTCAAGATCATAGTTCAATATGTAGAATGAGTAGTCATTGAAATGTCGAAAGGAAAACCCCTAGACTAGACCGATTTTTGCATAACCTCCTTAGTACTCATAACCTTAATGCCACCTACTTCACACTCATTGCTAAAGAAGACATGATAGAGAATCTTGAAGTTCATATTATAGGAGAAATCTAGTTATGGTGAAGGTAGAAAAATCATTGATAACATCATTTTGGCCCATGAATTGATTCAATATCTAAATATTTCAAAATTCGGGTATGGTCATCAAGCTTGCGATGCCGAATGATTTTGGTAGCCTCAGTTACAAATAAATATATCACATCATTTTCACCTTTGGGCCATCAGACAAATCAGAAATTGGACCAGCAAAAGTATTTAAAACACCATTTATTGATACTCATAAATGGGTCACCCTCCTCTACATTCATTTCACCTTGGGGGTCATACAAGGGGGCCATTATCCCGTTCTTCTTTCTAATAGAAGAAGAAGTGAGTAGAGGTATTAATGCTATGGCACCCTAAAAAAAGACTAGGGGTATGAAACTTCATGGGGATGATAGAATTGCATGTGATCAACAATTTGTAGATGAACTCTTCTTGCGTTTGCACCAATTGTAGGAAAATCTCTTACCTTCAAATAGGTACTTGAATACTTTATGGTAGCCTTGGGCACAAGTATAAACGATGGTAAGTTGCAAATAGTCCTCTTCAATTCTCCTATTATTATTCAATTACATATGTCGAAAAATATTGAATATCAATGAATTTCCCTTCAGTCTAAATACATGGTTGCTCTACATGTTAAGAATTCCCTTTGGTATGCCTCATCAGAGTATCGTCACCTTTACTTAGTTTTTTTTTACATAATGATTGTTATCATCGTAAAATGACTGTAAGATAAATTAACGATGTTACAATTGGAATCAAAGTTATGAAGCTAATGAAGTGTTGAGATAACCGGTAGTAATTTTTCATTTAAAGCATTGAGAATATATTAGTTGAAGTAAGCATGCAAAGCTATATTAGATAAAGATTTTGATTATTGCATAACAATATCTACATTTTGATTAACCATACATTCACTCTAACAAATAGAAATGCTTTCATAACTAATAAATGATATTTGATTAAAAATAAATAAGTAATGTGATATAAATAGTTAATGCAATCACCCTCTTTTATCAAGCTATGTAAAGTTTTAGGCCAGTATGGTAGGGATGTTGTAATGTAATGTTTAATATTTTGACTAAGCCAATTATATGATTAAAAATAAATAAATAATGCGATAGAAATAAGCAATGGAATCACTATTTTTTATCAAACTGTGTAAAACTTTAGGTGTAATGTATATGTGTATTTTAATTGTACCGCTCTCTAGCTAAGGATGGTAAGGATGTTGGAATGTAATGTTTAACATTTTGACTAAGTCAATTATATAAAAATAAATAATTAAATAATTAAATAAAAAGATTAATATAATGAAATGTAAACATTTTAGATCAAGCAGAAAAAAAATAAAATGAAAAATAACCATGTAAAAATAAAATAAAAATGACCCATGATATTGAAAACCCATGGTATTCATGTGGAATATAGCCTATTTTAACGGAGAAATTAAAACAACCTAGATCCATCATAACATTATCAAATCTTTTGAGGTGCAAACCTCTTTTAAAGTGAAAAGAAATTTGATCCCTCTCAGGGCTTGATAGATTAGAGTTAAGATGGATCTAAGTTGATAATAATATTTTTCAAATTAAAAGAAATAAGAGGAAAATAAGTAATGATAATAAAAATAAAAATTATGAATTTATAAGAGGCAACTTAAATTTGTAAATTATTTAATTTATGTGAAATTTAATCCTTTTAGATTAAAAAGTCAAAATTTTGCGATTATTATATTAAATAACTATATATCTATATATATATGTATTCCTTTATTCAATATTAAACAATAAAATGTATCTATATTATTTAAAAAAACAATTAGTATATTTAATATAAAAGCTAAATAGTAAAATATTCCATATCGGAGTTGCACTTTTAATTTTTAAAAACCAATCTCTAAAATTGTTAATCTCAGATGTAGTTAAGTTGTTAATATCAAAAAGATGATTAACAAATTTGACGGTTTTAAACATTAAAACGATTACATATTTTTAATTGGAAAATTTCTATTTTATTTTGATTAATGACTTCTTACTATATATAAAAGCTAACATTTCTAACTTGGACATTAACATGAAATAAATGTTAACGAACTTTAACAAAATTGAAATCAATGCTACATCAGAGGACAACAACACTCAGAACTTGAAAACGGCCATCAGCCAACTCAGCAGTGTGGGCACCACAGGAAAAAGTATTTAAAACACACATTTATTGGAGTAAAAGATGGTGGAGGGTATCCGAGACTATCGATTGCAGGTGAATAAAACGGCTATGATGTGTTCTGGAAAATAATGAATTGAAAAAGGCATAGCATGTTTTCCATTGAAAAAGGCTCGCTGGTGCACATCTACATGGGAGTCCCTGCTTAACCACTTAGCATCCAGACGGAGAATGCAGACCCATACATACCATGGGTGCCACTGAATGTGAGGGCACTACATAGAATCCTCTGAACGCTCAAAGGCATGTCGAAGGGATCCAAAAGGTGAACTTATGATCCCATGGAAATTCCTGTAAATTACAAGATGCAGAGAAGGATCACATGGAGTGGGAGCATGGTGGTTCATTTCGTCCAGGTGATCGAGCATGGGATGGGAGTTCTGGAGCTATGGGTGCAGAGCCTAACCAGGTGGTCCCCATCATAAATTGCAATAAGTAATCGATATTCTGCAAAAAAAAACGAATTGACCCTCCAACCCTTCAACCAGTAGAAGATGCATGCTAGGGCAATTTGACCCTCCAATATTCTAACCCTCGTGGCTTCCACCGAATGTTAATGGGGCTTGACCGACTGCATATGTGCTGGAGTGAAGCACATAGAGAGGAACTATTATTTGAAGAACTAGCGAGAGGACATGGTGGTTGACGTGGTGATCGAGGGAGCAGAATGCTGGTATCAAACTGAGTGTCGCAGAGCAGAATGCTGGCACAAAAACTGAGTGTAGCAGACTAGAATGCTGCTAGACCTGGTTGATTTATCCTTTTTCATTTATGCTTTTTATTTCTTTCGTGGATGCTTTAGCAATGTCCATCGTTATCTCTCTCTTTTTGCTTGTGGCCATTACGTGGGCTTTGGGTTTTTGTTTTTACAGTTTAGATAATGGTATTTTTTGTTTTTAACTGTTTTGTTTTGGGTCTTTGCTTTTTACTGTTTAGATTTGCTTCTCCGTGGGAGATGAGAGGATATGTTGGCTTGGTTGATGTACTCCTCACATGTTGTGAAACGGTTAAAAAAGGTATGCACTGTTCCTTTGGAGTTCTTTTGGTTTTATGGGTGAGTATTAAAAGAGTTACGCACTGTTTCTTTATCGTGGAGTTGCAAAAAGATGGAGGACCGAAATCTGGAGCACCGCCGGAGAAAGGAAAAAAGAGGACGACGGAAAAGCAGCAGAAAAACATGATCATGTTATTGGGAAGGAAGGAAATGGAGAAGTGTACATTCGTCTCGCCAACAGGAAGAAAAGCATTCAACTTGCCGAACCAGCGAATTTCCAGACCTGAAGCGAATTCCCTTTCCTGCATCGTGTAGTTCAACGTTTTCTAAGCGTGGGGTGCTGATAGCATCGACTGTGGTGGTTCTATCTGTTGGGTTGTACATCACTTATAAATCGCATTTAAAGCCTTCCACATTTGTTACATTCGTTTCTTTATTGAGTTTCTATTGTTTTTTGTAAGATGGCGGAGGAGTTCGAGTGGAGACGTGGGGCTCTGTTGTTAACATGCAACTTTGAAAGATAATTATGGAAGGTATTCCTCATATACTTTATACTTAGATATGCCTTATATTTGTCTTTACTTTAGTTGCTAAAGAATTTATGTTGCATTTTTCTGTAAAGAATTTATGTTGTAGTTTGTGAGAGAATAAATATTACAACAAATAAATGAAATAAATAGAGTAAAATCATCTAATGATTATTTTTATTATAATTCTTTTTCTCTTATAATTAATTAATTTGATTTTGTTTGTTTAATGTAATATGATTTAATTTAGTTTTAAGTAATATTTATTATTACATATTTAAATGATATTTTATTTTCTAGGAGAAATAATACTGTGAAGATATTTCATTGTATTGTTTTGAATATAAAATAAATATATTTTGGGCTGTTAAAATTTAAAAGGAGAAAGGTAGAGAGAGAGAGTGGAGGTATAGGAAGAGAGACGGAGGGGGGGAAAGACAGATAGGGGTAGAGAGACAGTGAGAGGGAATGGTAAAGTAGAGAGTGAGCGAAGGAGGGAGTAGGAGAGAGGGGGAGGGCGAGAGAGAGAGAGAGAGGAAGGGGGATGAAGAGGAGGAGGGAGGAAGAGATAAGAGGTGAGAGGGAGGGGGAGAGAGAGAGAGGGGCAAGGGGAGAGAGAGTGGGGGCGGGCTGAGGCGATGAGAGAGAACGAGAGAGAGGAAGAGGAGGGAAGAGAGAGGGGGGGAGGGATGAGAGAGAGAGAGAGAGAGAGAGAGAGAGAGAGAGAGAGAGAGAGAG